>SWBJ01000379.1:0-46732 GCA_024195555.1 Aureobasidium sp. EXF-12298
TCCGCTCTGCCATACATAAGCAGTTGAACGGCAGATTAGTACTACGGTGGGTGACCACGTGGGAATCCCTGCTGCTGTATGTTTTGCATTTCTTTTTGCACATGATACCTTTTCTCTGCTCTACGACTTATCGAACGCTTGCTCTTGCATCAATCGTGTCTTCCTTGAACTCATCTAGATCTAGGATGGAAGCTATGAATGTGGCTGCCGGTCGTGTGTTATGACTTTATTATTCTATTTCGTTTGCAGAATGTAAACTCATCTCCAAGACATGCAGGTAATGTTTGCGACAGAGTATTCCTTCCATTTGCAGAGCGAGCCGGAGTACGACCTCATCTATGAGGCAGGCTCAGCAAGTGCTGTATGGACTGTCGGGAACGAAGCTATCTGCAAAGTTCATGCCTGGAAGGAAGGTATCCAACTGGAGTCAGAAACGGTCGCTTTCATCCGTGAGCACTTTCCCACCATACCAGTTTCAGAAGTGCTGTATGAGTGGGTCGACAAGTCTATCAACCGCTCGTTCCTCATCATGAAACGTATTCACGCTCGCACACTGGAAGTAGCATGGCCACAACTTACCCACCAACAGCGACTCAATATCGCGAAAGAAGTGGCGGACTACACTGCCCTTGTGGCCACCAAGACTTCTCGCTACTACCAAACCATCTCAGGCTGCGGTGTCGCTAAACCGTGGCTCATGCAGGGTTACGACTTCGATGGTCCCATACACAGTTGGTTTCCACGGACCATTGGACCTTTCACAGGCCCTGAGTTGCGAGCACATTGGACCAACATCTCAACCACACCTCCACCTGCGTTCGATGACACATTTATTCTTTACCACGATGACCAATGTCCTACCAACATTCTTGTCTCTGATTCTGGCGACGAAGTCGCCGCAATCATCGACTGGGCGAACGTGGCTTACTGTCCTCGCTTCTGGGTCGCTACCGCTCCGCTCACTGTTGGAGGGTTTGGGTTTGAGAATGGCTATGAGAACTCTAGAGAGTGGGCGGTGATGCTTGCAGAAGCACTGAAGATGCAAGGGTTTGAAGAATGTGTTGAGGAAGTCCGGAATTGGAGCAAACAGACGTCGCATTATGATACTGAGGATGATAAGCTGGAGTGGAGTAAGGTGCAACTCAATGCACTTTCGTGATTGCACGTTGAAAGGAGCGAATAGGTGGCTTCAGATAACCATTACAATGTCAGCTTCTGTTCATGTCTCCTTGTGACATGTCGAGACAGGTGATGAGTGATACCACGAAATTTGGTGGGTTCGAACGAGTGAAGGCATGTGGAATATGGACAAGTAGTACCTATCACTATCCCATGAGCAACCAACAGCATTTATGCCCTGTCGCCATCGTCGGGTTCCTCAGTCTTGTAAAGATATAGCGATAAGCCTGCCAACAGACCTGCCACAGCGAGGGCAAGTATTAAAGTATGCATCCGAGTAGTGCGAAGGAGACGAAGTAAGGTTATGAATGTCCAGAAATAGCAAGATATCTACCCTCTACGAGGACGAGGGTATACGGTGTCGAGAGATACCGACAGCCCGAACAGATCCGTTTTCTTTTGAACCGGAAGAGAAATACGGTGAAGGCCTTAGTCGATAGAGGGCGAACATATTTCTTGAGCTTCATCGGATCTTGTTTCCGGACAGGAGTGAGTGGACATAATTTCCTTCCATGGTTGATATGAGACAACAGGATTACTTGAGCTCACCGCGCTCTCTAACCGTCTTTGCTATCCAGTCTCCAGCCTCAGTCTGCATACCTTCGAATCCCTGAGCTACACCCTCTCTGTCCTCTTCTCCTGACTCTTGACTCATCTTGTACTTTCCACCCAAGCTAGTCACTTTGATCTCAATCCCGATGATGTTTTTCCTCAACAGTTCAATATACCTTTCCGGTGCATCGTCCACCTTCCACGGCTTCTCGTGACCCATCATCTCAGTCTCAGCCTTGTCACTCAAATCTCTGATCTGCTTGTCCAGGAACTGGATTGTGCTGTCTGCTTTGGAGTCTGTGTAGACGGTCGCGGTGCCGTAGACTTGTGCTGAAACGTAGTTCCAAGTAGGCACGACCTTTCCACTTTCTGGTTTTGTTTTTGTGTAGAATTTTGGGGTTACGTAGGAGTGGTGTGGTGCGTTGAAGAGGACCATTACTTCTTGTGTGAGGGTGAAAGGCATTCCGGGAGAGGCGAAGGCAGCATGTTCGATGAAGACTTTCGCGTGAGGGTTTTGGCGTGCTATGTGGCCACGGAGGGTGGGCAGAGAAGATTCAGAAGGACTTGGGTCGTCAAGGACCCAGGGGATGTGGCTGGTTTGGAGGAAGTGGATGTTGGGGTCGGATGAGGTGAGGGCAGTGGTGAGGAGGCCGAGAGGGTTGGCGGCGAGGAAAGCTTTCAAGGCCGGGATGGAGGGTTCGGCATGAACGGCGCGAAGGTACATTGGGACGGTGTATAGTTTGTAGGCACGTCCTTGTAGAGGTATGCGACACTGATAGATGGTCTGATGGATGTAAAGCGATGTGCGACTGTCGTTTGCTAGGGGGTCAAGGAGAGGATATGTGTGTATATAGTGAATGTGTTTCCTGCTGGGTCAACACAAAGATAGTGAGTCACAAGGTAGGGTTATACACGTTTGGTCATGGTTCTTGATGTCGTTGATAGGGCGTAAAGGTTGTACTCGAGAAAGCGCGTGGACTTGCCTACAAAGGTTAAAGCCGTATGTGAATGAGTAACGGGCATCTGTAGGGCTCTTTGTACGAGCCCTATCACAACCGCAGTAGCCGCACTTGCCAGTGTGCCCTGCTCTCAAGAACCGCCTGGATGTCTGGTGATGAGATCTGACTGCGAGTGCGGGAAGTTCTACTGCCTGTGGTGTTAGACGAAGGTGCATCTTGGGTCGTGTCGCGAAAAGAAACTTCGCAGTTCGGGAACAAACGCCCGACATCTCGTGCCCTCACCATCAACACCAGATCACAATTCACACTACTCATTCTCGTATTGATAACATGGAGAATAACATTTCAACACCACACCTCCCTCCAGAGATCCTCTACACCATTTTGAAAACGCTGGAGGGTCACCATAAATCACTTCTGTCTGCAGCGCTAGTGAACAAGGAATGGCTTGAACCCGCAACTGATGTACTCTGGCGAGATCCACCACCAACAGCACTTGCGAAAGTTCCTAACAAGCGCCGGCAATTCTATGCCAGCAAAATCTCCGAACTTTACTTTAAGAACGTTAATGAAAGCAAGTTCCACAACCAGTACAAGAACCTGCAGTTCCCGAGACTCAAGTGCATCGGTCTTGATGAAGTACGTCTACGGAAGAATCAGAAGCTGCATCTCAGCCAATACATCGGTCCTTGTCTCGAATCATTTAGCTACTGGGGTGGTCATCCGTGTGAAGATGCGCTAGAACTCTTGGAAACCCGATGTACTCGACTGCATGATATCTATCTTATGGAACCGCTGGAGGTCAGGGTAGACGCCGAGAAGTTCAACAAATTCCTCACGAACCGCACCTCGCTGAGAAACGTCGAGTTTGGTAGCGGCTGGGAATACTCTCTCCCGACAGAAATCCTTGCACACATCTTGACGCTGGATCATCTAGAACGCCTGGACATTTTGTCCTTTCTGAGACCTAGCATGGTACAAGAAGTCTTTGCGGCGCCGAACAGATTCTCGAACCTACGGATACTTCATATTCGACTCCATTCTGAATCTGTGGGATTGTTGGCTGCCGCTGCTGTATCTGTCAATACGCTGTTTCTTGAGGCCTACGACTCCGAACATGATGTGTTTCAAGCACTCGAGCCCATGAAGAACTTGCGTCACCTCGAGATCGAGTTCCATAATATACGGCAGGGAGTTGACTTGTCAGAAGAAAGCGTCGCATCGCTGGGAACATTCCAAGAGCTCGAAACCCTCCTCATCCGCACATGGACCAAGGGACGGGCCTACTACCATAACATCGAAGCTCTGTGGTTGGCGGACGATCACTTCGGCGAATTAATGTCGAATCTGCCGAAGCTCAAGAGTTTGGTGTTCCAAGTCGAATGCAGCATCACACTCAAGTCTATCACCTCTTTGAGTCAGACACATCCTGAGATTTACTGCTGTGATCTCTATGGTGTTTTCGATCTCGATGACTGGTTACCATCAGGGCCACCCTTGTTTCCAGATTTGAGAAGATTTGCCTTGGATGCACCAAACTTGCGAGGACGCACGAGGTAAGACGTTTCTATGAAAGCAAGATAGAACTCCACTGACGACCGCACAGAGCCTCGAGTACCTCTCTTTCCGCCAAAGTGGAACGCATCATCGACATCATTCTGCGACAGGCGCCTATGCTTGAACAACTCTGCTTCCACGACTACGAACGAAATGTGTTGGCTGATCAAGTGCTTGAGAAATTTGCCTTGCGCGTAAATGGTCATTTCAACGAGAGACAAGCAGCTGCGTTCCGTCCGTGGAGCTGGATGGAAAAGAACCGCAAAGTCTTGGTCGTATCACCAAGAGGTACAGATCACGCGAATGACATGGAGTTGATCCGTCGCACAGGTCTGTCACACATATTCGACCTGTATGACTTGCACGAATGAAGACGAGTGGTGGACGACTCAACTCAAGAATACTTTCATGAAGCGGCATACTTGTACAGCACACTGATAACGGCAGGCGCTTCTCATGCCTTTTGGAGACGAGCTCGCTCAGAACCAACACTTGCTATGTAATCCTTAGCAGCACAAATATGGTCCGCAGTGTCTGGAACGTGTGGAAGCTCCAAGATCACGATTCCCTAGGAAGTCACGCTTCCATGTGGAGAAAGAACCTTAGGATCGAGTTTCTTCTCGGTTTGTGTCATGGGCACAATGGAATACATTTGGAATGAACTTTCCGCATTGGGCAACTATATCAGCGATGCGCAGCTATATCCTGCGGCGGCTGCTGACTCGTCCAAGTGCAACCGGTCCGGGGAGTGGTATCAACTGCTCCAGGCATTCTGTGGTAGCAAAGAGGACCGCAGCATGACGAGAAGTCTGATATGTAATTACCCTCTGCTTCCACAATCGGCTTTTGCCAAATTCGATGTTGCGAGTGGGACACTTATGCATGTTAATGAACATTATTTGACACAACCAAGGAAGAGACAACTGAAAGGATATTGTTTGACCACAAACTTGGAAGTGATACTTGCACCGCTTACTTCCTCGCTCAGACAGCTGCCCAGTGACTCAGAACAGGAAACAAGAAGTTCAGATGTCGTTTGATGTTTGGCACACGACATGATGAAGCCAAAGGTGTGGCTGTGCAAAACAAAAGGAGACGCAAGCCAAAGTGATGTCATCAAAACTTGATTGGCATCAACATTCAACAAGTCGATTCTCTACCCATCGCACCCCTGCAAAGCAATATAGTATGCTAATTCGATAGTATCCGGATCATCAGAGACCACAATTCATGAAGCCATCAATACTGAGAGCTCTGGCCTCGGCTAGGCATAGTAAAGCGACATATCCTCGTATCGGCCATCAATGTACCAGGACGTTTGGCCAGAGCACGCGATGGAGTTTGAGAGAGCAGTCGAAGGGTGTCACGGCCGAGAACTCGACATCTCAAGGACAGCCTGCGGCGAATTTGAGTCAAGAGGTTGGCAAGGAAGAGAAGGAGCATTATGAGAAGGTTGTGGAGCACAGCAAGCAGAGTCAGATGCGGTCGCCGTGGATGCGTGAGGGCAGCGACAAGCCTCCCGTTGCTAGGATGAGGTCTGCTGGCGCAATGGTCAAAGGTATAATGATCTGGCCTCCCCATTGATTAAGTTTCAAGACTAACGTGAATGCAACAGGCAAACTCCTGACAACGCCGTCGCGTATGCTCAAACTCATCCTCCCTCTTACCACCCGAGACTACAACAACGACCGCAAAGACGTGGAACCCTTGGCTCTCCTCGTACATCCGCAACAACCTCTCAGCTACCTCGAACGTCTCATTCAGTCCGAACTTCCCGTGATAAAGACCGAGGGTGGAGGCGACAAGATCCCCTCTGTTCACTTCCGCGCACAGGACCTAGGAGAAGAAGCAATAAGTCCCGATCACCACGGACCCGATGAGGAGTCTGAGGACTACAAATTCGAACACTCGGAGGATTTCAAGATTGACGGAAAGACCGAACGCACTGGCAAGCTCAACGAGTCTGGCGAAGTCGCAGCAGCAGAGCCCACCAAGCCTGTCAACCCTGTTAAGCAACCCGATCCGGAACACCCCAACTTTGTGCGTTGGTCGCCCAGTACAGAGATTGGTGATTTCATCAGAGATGCTGCAAGAGGCAAGGAGTTCAGTGTGGACATTGAGAGTGCTCCTGAACCCATCTACGTTGCTGTCCCGTCATTCGCCGATCGTACTTACTACCTTCGCATGAGGCTGCGCAAGACAGCCAAGCAAATTTCGTCAATGGCAGATATCAAGACCGAGTGTGATAAGCTGGCACATAAGAGTGCGCAGCGTGTTGCTCAAGGTGGTTTTGCTGTCCTGGTGGGTTGGTGGGGTTCCGTCTACGTCCTCACCTTCCAAACTGATCTGGGCTGGGATGTCATGGAGCCCGTCACCTATCTTGTTGGTTTGTCCACGTTGATTGGTGGTTACATGTGGTTCTTGTACCACAATCGCGAGGTCAGCTATCGTTCTGCCATGAACTTTACTGTCAGCAAGAGACAGGATAAGCTGTATCAGGCCAAGGGCTTCGATGTTTCCAAGTGGGATGGTCTGGTAGAAGAAGGTAACCGTTTGAGAAGAGAAATCAAGATGGTGGCTGAGGAGTATGATGTCGACTGGGATGAGGCCAAGGAGGCAGGAGATGAGAAGGTGGCCAAGGCTCTACGCCACGAGCGCAGGAAGAAGCAAATGGCCAAGGATGACGAGGACGAAGAAGGAAAGAAGCGCAAGAAGAGCCGGGAGAATGACGAGGACGATGATTGATCGTGTCGGCGAGCTCTCAATCTTGTCGCCTATTTGTTTTGTCCCTCCTCGCTACCGCGCATAGCAAGGGCGTTTCCTTTTCTTAAACCGTCTAGAATGTGTAATCCAGCCATATTTAGATCAAGGCACCTTGATTGAACTTCTTTTCAGCAGCCAGCCGTCTCTGTTCCCTCTCATCTTCTCGAGCCTTTCTTCTCTCTGCACGCTGTTCTTCCCGCTTCTGGTGAGCCCTCTGACTGCGTCTCTCCTCCTTCTCCTCTTCTTGCTCCCTCATGGCTTCTTGTTGAAGTTGTGCATCCAGAGCCGCTTGATCAGCAGCACTCAACACCCACGGTCCAGCGAGCACATCCCTCTTGAACTCTGCCATGGACTCCCAAGCCGCAACTTCCTCAGTGGTATCCTTGATGACACCACACCTCTTCAACTCCAACTGCTTGACACCCCTGAAACTTCCAATGGTGCATTTGACCTTGACTACACTTCCAATATCCACTGTTTGGCCATCGATTTTGATTTTGCTATCGTAGCCAATTGCAGTGTCGATGTCTAGATTCGAAACGGTGGTATTTGAGGTGTCGTCTACATCGACTTTGGCAGGGTCTTGACGTTCAATCTTGACATCGATGCAGAAACCGCTACTGTCGTCTAGAGTCAAGATGAAGAATTTTGTGTTTGGGATGTCTTGGATGGCGACGATGGGGGCGACGAGGTAGACGAAACGGATAGGGTGATTAAGGTGGAAGTAGACCTTTTGACCTGCACAAATGAGTGGTAAGCTCATGTGGAATATAGGTGAGAGAGGGCTGGTTGCTTACCTTCAAAACCAGAGACGTCACGGAGAGCGTGTATGTCGGCGGCTGTTAGCTTCACCCATTTGTTGTAGGTGGGCGAGGCGAAAAAGTATTTGGCATTGTGGATAGGCGCTGCCTGCCACGTCCGATTGTTGTTCATATCATGTCTTGTCGTCTGTTGGAGGCATCATCATGGACTAAACTTTCTTCGAGGGGAGACGCATCAGAGAAAGCACGAGGTCATGTGATGCTGTGTATAGTGTTTTTTGTCCTATTTCGCCAGTTTCACTATCCTCTGGCTTGGCTTCTATATATTTGCATTCGACTGGCTTCTGACTCTAACTCGATAAGTCGTGAAACTAAGGGCTCGCTCTTTGAGCTTACTTTTGAGCACGACCCGGAGTGTGCTCCACCAAGATCTGATAGTTCACAGCAGTTCACAGATCAGGGGTTTGGCCAAATCCCTCCGAATCGACGTTGATTCGACAGAGGGTGAACAGTCTATGAGAGCCTGTGCGTTTACACACCCTTTGAACTTATGAAACAGTAGATCTATCCTAACTGGGTTGCAAACCATTGTTTTAGGAAGTGGAGATGTCAACGTCCATACAGAACAAATGATCTTCTGCCTATCACATCGCTCGGCAAGTGTTCCGAATTAGAGACAACTAGGTCAGGTTAAGAAGAGTTTGTTCATGTCGCTTACTAGTTAAGTCGTCAAAGCAGACGTGAGGATCATCGAAGGGACAAAGAGCAGATGCCGCTGTGACCACATCCACACGCTCGGCCGAGTTTGAGCATTTCAAAGAAGCAGATCCCCCACATGGCGTATTCCAAGCCGTCAACTCCAAAAGCGATCATTAAGAAATCAAATACTGACTTGGCAGCCGCGCGGTGTTCTACCACTTTTGGTTGTGGTTTGAGTGGTGGTGGCCGTGTTGTTGACCACCTCCGTACTGCTGCTGGTATTGCGATTCGTGACGGCTCTCCTTCATCTTGTCTTCGGCCTTTGAGCCCAAGAATGCACCTGCTATCGTGCCAATGATGCCATGTCCAGCCTTGCCACCAAGGATACCACCGCCGAGACCGCCGGCTACTGCTCCCATCAAGCCACGATCGCCCTCTTGGCCTGCAGCAGGATCGGTGGGGCCATACTGGTTCTGCTGATGAGCGTAAGGGTTGTTGGGGTCTTGAGGTGGGGGGTTCTGGTTGTAAGCTCCTTGTTGAGGGAACTGATGAGAAGGATCGCTAGGTGGGTATTGTCCGCTGCACTACGATCAGCATGCTGTACTCGACCCGTCGTCTAATCGAACCAAGAAGGATTACTGACTATGCCTGTTGCTGTGGCGGGGCAGGTCCACCATATTGGGAACCGCCATACTGGCCGTGCTGGAATCCACCATGGGCTGGAGCACCGTACTGCTGGTTGTATTGCTGATCGCCATACTGGTTGCCGCCATATTGTTGTTGCTGCTGGTTGTCGCCGTACTGAGGTGGGGGAGGCCCTTGCTGGTAGCCTCCATATCCTTGCTGCGGGGCTTGGTAGCCGTACTGGCCCTGGTTCTGGTTGTTATATCCGTAAGGGTCTGACATAATGGGTGATGAATGCGATGTGATGTGGTGTGATTCGAATCAATGTAGGTGCGAAGTAAAGTAGTTGTGGTGTATCAAAGTTGGTTGTTCATATATATATTTGGGAAAAGAGGTCAGATGGATAGCTCGGGAACTGTCGCCTGCACACCCTTGGCACATGACGTGGCAGCAACACGTGAAATACGATGACTTATACGATCCTGTGCACAGCGATTACTCTTGCATGGCTTTCGTCAGCCAGGTGAACTCAGCCTGAGCATATCACTCGTCAGAATCTGAGCAGGCGCAGTCTCCTGGTGGCAGAGCATACCTTAAGTTATATTCGTCGGCGAAGCCTTGTGGCGGTGTTTGTTCGCACAGCCTCATCCCAAAAGTGAGCCTACCGTGCCGTCGACTGCTACTTCAAGTATAAATCACCTGATATTTTGTCCAACCTGGTCGGCGCCTTGGTCTCGAGTAGAGAAGAATGTCTTGCAGCAGGATCCACCAGATAGAGTGACACAATATGAGGGTACGCGTGCCGAACAAGTCCACATTGACGCCGTAATTAGCTGTCGGATGTGGCTGACGTTTCAGGGTTTCTTTGCACACCCCTCTCTGGGTCTTCCAGAATCCTGGGAACGAGTACACCTCACTGGCGGCTAGCCATCTGCGCTGCCGGAGATTGCTTCATCCTCCTTTGAGTCAGCAATGATGTGAGCTATCGAGCATATCGAGCTGATTTACTGGTTCGGTATAATCGATTCAAAAGTACCACGCGGCAGAGGAGTCATGAATGCTCTGGCTGTATCCTGCTATCGAAGTACAAAGAGCCGGAGTACGTTCAGTTCGTCGTTCAAGGTGTGTCTACGGATGACTACGGTCGAGTTTCATCACTCTCACCTTCGAGGTTGATCACGCCGGTAGTTGTTGGTGGTCAGTATACCATGCAGACCGCCGAAGCCTAGACTGAACGTTTCTGCTTGAGTCTTCTCGAGTGCATAGCCTGCCTCGAGCGTAGGCTCCGAACATCCCGTGTCTAACTAAACAAACAACTCGACTACTGCAGGTCACCCGTGATAAAAGGCACCGTCGCATGACGTTCCAACGAAGGAACCACTCCGTTATGCTGGTTGCCGCACAGGCTTCGAAGCATCGGAAAGCGTGTTTCACCATTCTTGACCCGCACAGATTTCTTGCTCGACGCCGTCAATGCCAAACGACCTGAGTTTTATCACATCTGGAGCAATCTGTCTCATAATCGATCAGATTCTTATTCATGACAGAAGCACGGTGTCCTCAGCAGGGCTTCCTGCGGACCTTGCGCAAGACTCTGCTCATCGAGGGTTGCTTGCAGGATCAAGAGCCCCAGATTACCACTGAAGTCGGATCTAACTTCTTGGGTTGAAACGAGAGCAGCCTTATTACCAGAGTTGCTATATCAGTATCAAGAGGCCTCGCAATCCTTGTGAGGATTTCCCCCCTTTGTTGTTTCCCTTTCCCCCCGATCTCCGATCAAGGTTGCGGTAATACATCCTTCTGCTGGACAGAATCATCACTTTCGTTCTGTATATCCTTGTCTATTGCATCAATTCTAGGCGGCTGGCTGCTATTGTTTCGCCACTTCAAGATCAACATCTCACTGGAATTGTCTTCTGAAAAGCCCTCTACATCCTGGACAAAGACTACACTACGTGCATCTCATTACAAACATGGACTTCTCTAGCTCGAACGCGTATTCAGTGCCCGGACAGACGTCGTCAACAACGGAGGATAGTGAGCTACCCAAGGGCTCAAGGCTTCTGGTCATTATCACTTGCTCGATAGGTACGTGACTTGGGTAGAGAGAGACGGGCTGTGTACTAACAACGGACAGGCGGAGTGTTCTTGTTCCTCTTTCTCATATATGTGATACGACAAATGCGAAGGGGTACCGCGCTGGTCGATATCCTCAAGCTCCGCCCTCGTGGTCATGCGATTCCTTATATGGCTCGTCCGCAGGAGTATCCTATCTACTATGAGCAGAGATATTCAGTACGATCATCGCGATATCCTTTGTCACTCAAGAGCAAGACTCGGGCTAGCAAAAATCTCCCAGGCCTACCAGGACCCGTCACTCAGCCAGGAGCAGAGATGGCCAACAAACCTCCTAGTGTGATCATGGAGCCACATATGGCTTATCTCAAGAGTGGAGACAAGAAATATCTCAACCGTAGCGGTACCAAGAAATCACAAGCGTCGAATGTGCCGAGCATCTCAGTGCGGAGTGTCGAAGACGGACCCATGTCACCAACGTCACCTACTCATCGAACAACCCGCTGGAGCTGGACAAATTCAGAGGCTCCATCGACACCTCGCTTGAACATTGAGAGGAAGAGATCATCAAATGGATCTCTCGTCCCCAACTACAAACCTGTCGGCTTTGGTAATGATTACCAATTGACTGCCATCCAAGAAGACAGTCTCTCACCAGGTCTACCGGTACGGACAAATTCCATGCCTATGGGTGGAGTACCTGGCAAAGCACAGGAGCTTCTTGAAACAGGTGGTGCTGGCTACCTGCCGCCAAGAGTACCACCCAAAACCAAATCGTCATCCGCTTGGAAATCAGTCTTCCGCGGCTGAGCTTATACCGATCCTTCGATGACTCTACGCTCCTTTGCCACAACATACCCCAGACACTCCTGTGACGATTGAACGCTCAAAATATCCACACTAATACACTCCTTCTCTTGCAACAAACATTCAGTCGGACCTCGGCTCCCTCGTCATACAGTACAGAGTGATGGCAGTTCCTTGGTCATCACACTCCATCTCCTTGGCCAGCTCGAAACCCATTTTACGATATATAGCCATGTTTGGCTCCGCTCTCGAACTCTCGAGATAACACTTTCGCCCCTCAGCATCTGCTCGACGCATGACAACACCGAAAAGTTCCTTTCCTATTCCCATACCTTGTGCTTCTGGTAGCACCGTCACAATGTTGCAGAAGTAGTAGCCCTGGTCATCGACCCAAAGCTGACGTTGAGCGTCGCTTTGAGCAGCTTTCCTGCAAGTCGGGTAATTAGGGCCAGTCAAACATTACACAACCATTCTCGGACAAACAAACCAGATATAGTAGCGGCGCACGTTCAGACCGCCCCTGCCATACACAGAATTCATCCACAGTTGGTTGAACCACAATGACCAATCGCCAAACCAGCTCTTCCAAGATTGTGGAGCAGAAGCATTGGAGGGGGGTAGCCAACAGGCGACACCGAGAACGCGCGAAGGAGTAGATGATTCAGGGTCTTTGGCTACGTAGAACAGAGCGTGCTCAAGACCCCATCTACAGCGGATACCGAGCGAGACGCGATTGCGAGCCGGAGAAAACTTTTGCGTAGGCAATTAATGTTAGATACAGACCAACAGAGTCAAGAGACGACGTGTCGTCGTGTAATTGAAGGTTGTGAATAGATGTATATATTCTCTTACATTTTCAGGAAACACCCAAGCGAAGTATGGATCTTCAGCAAAGGCTTTTTGAATACAGTAGATGGCGCCGTCTATGTCCGCTTCGACCATACGGGCAATCTCAATAGGCATTTTGGGAGCGAACAGGTGGTAGAAGGTGAAAAGAGATGCTTGAACGACTGCACAAAGCACACGACGATAGGTAGATAGGCGAAAGGAAGGCTAGGCCAGGCTAAGGAAGTGCACGCGAGCGGCCGCCGATCAACTCTATTGCGGAGTCTATCCAATTATTTTTTCCGATGCAGCAAATAAATCAACAACCCACAAAATTTCTATCTAGACCGACTGGAGAGCAAAGAGGAGAATTAAGACCAGCGGAGATACAAAACTAGACGTGGCTCCTTCCCCCCGAATCATAGCGTTCCTGGCGCGGCGCGGAAAACTGCCCACTACCATGGCCTTGACAACCGTCGAAAAGGGTGTCAAGCCTGCGACGAAACCAAACACAATGGAAGAACCACCGGACGTCATTATCACACCCTGCGATCCGTGGCCGCGGCCGTACTACCTCGAGGGCGGTCTGCGACGAGTCGCGCCGTACCACTACACATACAACACATGGTGCAAGCAGCGATGGCGAGGACGCGAGATCCTCGAGATTTTCGCAGACGAGTTTCGCGATCGCCCCGTCGAGTACTATACGAACGCCGTCCAAACAGGTGCTGTGCTTATCAACGGTAAGCCTGCCACTGGTGCCGACCACAGAGTCAAGAATGGCGACCTTGTTTCACATACCCTTCACCGCCACGAACCCCCCGTCACCCAGCAAAACATTGGCATTGTCCATGAAGATGAGGATATGATTGTTATCAACAAGCCTGCCGGTATTCCCGTGCATCCTTCGGGCCGCTACAACTACAACAGTGTGACTGAGGTCATGCGTGCAGAGCGCGGCCATGGCTTCAACCCTATGCCCTGCAATCGTCTCGATCGTCTGACCAGTGGTGTCATGTTCATCGCAAAACACCGTAAGGCTGCCGACGAGCTCACTGAGCAAATCATGGCCCGCACCGTCAAGAAAGAATACGTTGCTCGCGTCAAGGGCGAGTTTCCAGAAGGAGAAATCATCTGTGAGCAGCCCATCATGCAAATCAGCCCTAAGCTTGGTCTCAACCGCGTACGAGCCGATGGCAAGGACGCGAGAACTGTCTTCAAAAGATTGGCATACTACCCAGGGGCTGGTGATGAAGCGACTGAGGATGGCGTGGCCACACCTGGAATGGAGTGGAAGCAAAAGGAGGGATACTCGATCGTGCGATGTCGGCCTCTAACAGGACGCACTCATCAACTGCGTGTTCACCTCCAATACTTAGGCCATCCCATCTCCAACGACCCCATCTACGCCAACCAGCGCGTGTGGGGTCTCAACTTGGGCAAGGGTGAGTCAAAGGCCGACAACGACGAGGACATCATGTCGCGTCTGGCACGCATGGGCAAAGACGAAACAGCCGATGCCGTTGCCTACCATGATGAGATGATGGAGCGCTACAACAAGACCAAAGGCGAGAAACTCACCGGCGAGAAGTGCGAACTCTGCGGTACAGAACTGTACAGCGATCCATCGCCGCATGAACTCGGCATCTACTTGCATGCTCGCAAGTATGCTGCTGGAGACGGCAGGTGGTCGTACGAAACGCAACTGCCTGAATGGGCTCTTCCACCTGCCGGTTACACTGGCCCAACGGAATCAACAGAAGAGTCGGATCCGTTGGCCATTGATCTCAGCAAGCTGGGACTTGCAGCAGAAGGCTCGGAGACGAAGTAGAGGATAAATCCTTGCACTTATATACACGGCCATAGACACTAGATCTCAAACCATACTGTATAGACAGGTCGACAAGAGTTGGCTGACATGTAACAATCAGGCTGGGAGATTCTTCTCTATCTCTCGATGTTGGCCCGTACACGAACATTTACTATGTATGTCCCATCTACAGCCTAAAAACTACATCAGATATGTATAGCTGTATAGGCTAAACAAAGGCAAGCCGAAGCGGGATCGAGAACGCGGGGCATGGTGGGGCGGCTCACTCACTGTGACGCAGTGTAAATAGAGAACCAACAGGCTTCAACGGGAATCGCAAGACTTTTCAAAAGAGATACACGCATCGAAATACAGACATCTCAATATGACTATCGGAATCGCAGTCATTGGTAGCGGTAGGCTAGCACGACTTTTGGCAGAAAGGAACACTAGCTAAAACCAACTTCATGTGAACAGGCATCTTTGTCCAAGAGGCTCATCTCGTACGCTCCTCCCATTTTCAATGCCATCGAATCTCAATCCTAATATGATATTACAGCCTGGCATAAAAGCCAACGGAGATCTCTTCTCACTCAAGGCCATCTATTCCCGCAGCCTGTCATCAGCCCAAAAGCTTTCCAAAGAAGTCGATTCCACCACCCCCGACCTCTACGCCGAAGATGCCAGCTCAGACAAATCCTACGCCAACCTTCTAGAACGCTCCGACATCGAAGCCGTAGTCATCGCTCTACCCATCCTTGCTCAACCCGATTTCATCAAGAAAGCCTTGTCTGCAGGCAAGCATGTGCTTTCTGAGAAACCCGTCGCCAAGGATTTGGAAACTGCTCATGAGTTGATTAACTGGTACTATAAGAACATTGACACTAAGAAGACTATTTGGGCTGTTGCTGAGAACTTCCGCTATCTTGGTCGTTTCCAGTATGGTGCTGAGCAAGTCAAGGAGTTGGGAGATGTTCTGGGATTCCGTCTTCGTATGCATGCTTTGGTTCAGCCTGGGGCAAAGTACTACGAGACTGAGTGGCGCAAGACTCCTGAATATCAGGTAAGTTGTTCATCATTACATTTTTTGTTGCAGAAAGAATGGTGCTAAACAGTACCCTCGCAGGGAGGTTTCCTTCTCGACGGTGGCGTCCATTTCATCGCAGCCATGAGACAACTTCTAGGTCAAGAAGCAAAGATGACACAAGTCGCCGCCTTCACAGCTCAACTTCAACCCCATCTTCCTCCCCTTGACACCATCAATGCCACCGTCAAGCTCGCAAACGGCCGCTCTGGTACCTTCAGCGTCAGTTTCGGCACCACCTTCTCCGGCGCTGAGTACGTAGTTGCCTGTCAAAACGGCACTGTCGACGTTGGCTTCGACAAGACTATCGTCAAGAAGGGCAAGGACGAGTCTTCAAAGGACTTTCCAGAAGATAAGAACGGTGTGAGGCAAGAGCTCAAGGCTTGGGGTGAAAGTATTTCGCAAGGCAAGGCTGATCCTATGCAATCTCCTGAGGAAGCTTTGGCAGATTTGGAAGTGGTGAGTTTAACTGTTCTTGATATTCCGGCTCATGCAAGCCTTTTCGCTGACCTTTTGCTTCCCAGCTCGAGTCTATGATCAAGAGTGGTGAAGCTGATGGCAAGGCCATCGAGCTCAAGCTTCAAGTATAAAGCCTGCCTGTAGCTATCCTAATTTGCGCTAGACTTATTGGCCATCTGCAAAATTCGACGAGCCCTTTCCTGGCCTGACATTGTAGTATTCGGCTGTCCTACACGTTAAATTCGAGCATCCGATGTTCGATATCTGCCTGCAAAGATCTTGTTGTTTGCAATTCACCTTCCATTTTCTCGATCAGCTCGGTGAGGTTTGCGTTCGCCTCTCCAAGGGCCGTCAGAACGTAATCTCTGGAACGGAATACCCCTCGATATTCCTTTGATAGTGCACGATCATTGGACGTCTCAGTTGATTTAAGGATCTCGTCAGCTTTGTTCCTCCAGAAAACCACATTTATCAACTCAAGTTCTAGCTCCTTCGAGGTGGACTGTATCTCTTCTGACGTGTGCTGCAGTTCTTGCTGGCGCAGTTGCTGCTTGAAGGTCGCTAGCCTTACTAGGCTGCCATCATCGGTCTCAAGCCCTCGGTGAATCCACATGCGAAGTATCTGGAGGAATGTCGTGAAAATTCTATTCTGGAACTTGCGATTCGATCGTGATACTCGCGCGACGCACAGTGTGGCCGTCTGCATGATTTTGTAGATCAGGATTAGAACTTGCTCGATGTATGAGGGTTGAGATAATTGATCTTATGCATGTCTTCTGTTAGTGGGACAAACGACACCAAGGTATACGGAGAGTTTACCGGTGCGTACCTTTGTCATGTTGCTTTACAGTCGTCAAGGCAGCAACCTCAATCCGAGGCAATAGCGTGAGTGCTTCTTTGGTGTAGGCTGCTGCTGCGAATGCTGCGTAAGGCTGCCATTGATCGTTCTTGTGCGAGTCCGCATAATCTGAGATGCCTCTCACAACTGAACATGCAAAGTGATTCATGATGCCCGCGGCTTCCATTTCGAAGCAAAGGATGTCGTGCTTTTGCCTGAGTTTCTCCCTGGTACGGCCATCCTTTCTCACGTTGTTTGCCGATGCTATCAGCCCAAAATGTATCTTGGGTTCGTTGTTCTCGCGTGGCTGTCGGTGTACGCTTTGGTTGACATCGCAGTCTTTGCAAGTGGGTTGGTTTGGTACGTGGTCGTAGCATGATTCGAACAGTTGATCTTCATTCGCACCTGGATACTGGGCATTCAATCTTCGGGTGTTTCGATTGGCGTTATGCAGGGAGGTCATAAAATCTGGTTCATCGAGTACGTCCAAACGGTCGTGTCTGGCCCGCAGTGCGTTGATCATGTTCAAGAGTTGGTTTGACGGCTGATTGAGGGTGCCCTTGATCTCAAAGCCATCCTCTTGCACACTCGTCGGTACGGTCTTACCACGATCCACTTGGATCACACTGGAACTGACAACGATATCACCAAGTCGCATGTCATTTTCCAGACTTGGCACTCCACCCCCGATGCCCACCAGGAGCACCACCCGCATGGCCGGGAATGCGTATTTCATATGCGTGGCCGCGACCGCAGTGGCCACAGAGTTCCCAGAAGGCAGTCCGGTGATCGCGATATTGTGTACTCCCATCCGTCCAAGCGTATAGACATTTGGGTCGTCGGGATTGTTGGGTAGCGGTGCATGCTCTTCGTCTAGCATTGCCTCGGCTGCTGTTCTCTCGATTGGAAGTGGACATATCCAACAGACTTGGTAGTCATCCCGCTGCATTTGCCTCATGGTCGTGGCAGCCGTAGTGATTGAGTATACAGGGCATGTCTACTCACTTGAGAGTCTCAGCTGTGATCGATCGAAGTATCTCGTACACGTGATGCGGATGTGGCTTGCACACTGCATTAGCTTGATTCTGAAGACGGCTGTGCAAAGATACCTCAAGCTCTTCATGATGTGAGCATTGTGAGCATAGAAGTGTCGTAGAAAATAAGAGTGCAAATGCGAGAAAAGAGTAGTGGAAGTGGATGAAGCGATGCCAAAGAAGAATTCATGAATGCAAAAGTGGAGATGCAAAAGCTAACAGAATGGCAGGTACGATACACCACCAATTCAATTCGGCAGCCACTATAAGACATGACAAGGTAAGAACAGGTCGTCAAGTTGACATCGTGATACCAAATCCAGAAAGAACAAACAGCAAGAAAAGACCTTCCTGAACAGCTCCAAGCAAGAACTACTGACAGGGCATTCACCACCTCCATCGCCCCTACCACATACTGCTGAAGAAACCCGGACCCTTTCTTCTCTTCTTATCCTCTCTGTACTGACGAATTGCCTCATTCTCCCTCATAGTTTCCCTTTGCATAGCAGGAGTGTGCAAATTCTTACTTCTAGGACCTGGGCGCCCTCCACCTCCTCGTCTATACGCTGCTTCCTCTCTACGTCTCATTTCCTGTTCTCTCTGCTGTTGTTCCCAACGTTGTTGTTCTTCTCGCTGCTGTTGTCTATATCTTGCTTCAGCCTCTGCTTGCACGCGACGTTCGTATTCTAATTCTTGTTGTCGACGCATTTGTTCTTCTCGTCGTTGTTGTTGGAGGGAAGGACCTTGGAAACCTGGTCCTCCGGCTTGGAGGTTTCGGCTTCTGTAGCCTGGGGGTGGTGGACCTTGTCTGTATTGACCTTGGCTTTGGTAACCTGGTCCGCTTCGTCTCATGATGGAGGATATGAGGAACGATGTTGGAGCTTGAGTATGAGGGTTATCTTGCTTCCGAGGTCAGTCATGTTTCGATGCAGAGGTTGGTTGCAGAACCTGGATAATACCTGTTCTTCTTTACGGAGGCTTGATGGGTTTGTGGAAGCTCACAGAATCAGCTAGCAACCAAACATCTTTATATACCAAAAGACATGAGTGATATCTGGACTTGCCCACATGATCACCAGCAAGCATCCCCAAAGCCATCCGCATCCCGCGAACCTTCTTCCATCTCGTCCTGTGGTCAGCGAATCAGTCTAAATGTATCTTTCCACAATTCGGGAAAGAACGACTCACTGAAACGCAGCCTCGCAGCCACCAACAACTGCATACCCCGCTCGTCCTTCATTCAAACATGTAAATGCCTCACTGCATTGGCAGATAGAATCCGTTCAGAAAATATTCAAGAGACTATCGCACAAACAGCTTCTCTACAAGATACAATTGGTCGACTACAGACGACAATGCATGATGTCTTCCAGAATAGCAGGCATAGTCGAAGTAAATGGTATGAGGTGAAGTCGAAGGAACAAACACATGTTCTAGGCCAAAGATCTACGGAGCCGTTAAATCCTCGCTTGCTGCATACAAACTACTGTACGATGCTTTGTTTAAGTTGGCTAGCTCTTTTACCACATCTCAGCAGCTCCCACGGCATATCAGACTATACCGAAGAGGTCTACTGCCTCGCTCGAACGGCTAAGCAGTGCACATGTATGCACAGCGGACAGCGTCCCGCAGGCAAGAGATGTGGATGCGGAAGCGCTAGCCAACCTTAAGGACTATAATGCGAAGGTTTGGCCAAGAATAGCATTATTGATCACCCGACAATTCCAAGCCTCGAAGGCTTATTTGCCTGAATCCAGGTACCCGGTACCTTGTTTTTGATGCATGCAAGGTCGTCGCGTTGTGTTAGCAGTAGTCGATCGCACTTTCCTCTGCAAGGCGCGAGCAGAACACAAGATCATGAAGAAGAGAAGAATTGTGTATATGCAGAAAGGTAATGGTGAAAGCAAAGCCCCACCAGAAGAACGCCCAAATGCCTAGGGAACAGGAAATGCGAAGAGTGAGAAAGAAACCAAGAGACCAATCCATACATCCTCATCAGCCACCATATCCATTCATGCTCTCATGCCTACTCATACTGCCAAAGCTTGACTCAGAAGCCGGCGTCGCAGGCGTACCAGGCTCAAGAGAAAGTTGATTTCTGAGCTGCATGATCCAATCATGTTGCAACAACTCGGCAGAGGACGCTCTCACTGCCGGATCGCGCTCAAAGCACTTTCTCAAAAAGTCCAAGCCAAGCTCTGAGAGTTGTTCGTTTGTGGGCAGTTGAGGGGGATTGCCTTGAGCAATGTTGTACATGATGGCCCATTCGTTGTCCAAGGAAGCCCAGGGACGACGTCCAGTGGCCATTTCGAGGATAACACAGCCCAGAGACCAGATATCGACGGCGCCGTGGCGGGAGTTGACGGGTGCGCCGCCCTTGATGACTTCGGGAGACATGTACATGGGTGTGCCGGTCATGGAGTTTTGGCGACCACCCTTGCCAGTTGGGTCGGCTACGAGCGTCTTTCCCTGCTTGGCGATGACCTTCGCGGCACCGAAATCGACATATTTGATTACACCGTTGTGGTCGAGAAGAATGTTTTCGGGCTTGATATCGCGATGCACCACACCTGCTTCGTGAAGATAGGCCAGACCTTCCAACATCTGAAGAGCGTAGACTTGAATGACGGTCTCGTCCTCGATGCGACCGTGCTCAAGGAGACCTGCCAAACTGCCACCCGAACAGTACTCCATAAAGATGTAAACCTTGTCTCTATGAGGCTCAATACCGTAGTAACTGACAACGTTGGGATGGTCGAGGACTTGCAGGACTCCCATCTCGTCGCGAATCTGTGATACGATGGTCGGGATGAGTTGAGGATCTTGTAGACGAATCTCCTTGACAGCCATAAGATGACCGCTGTCGAGGTTGATAGCAGCGTAGACGGAACCAAAGGTACCACCACCAACGAATTGGCCTTGCTGCCAACGTAATACAACGTTTCCTGCTGAAGCGGAAAGGTATGTCAACGCGCGATCGGCTTCGTTGCTGTCTTCGAGGACACGTCCCAGGGCTTGTCGTTCTGCTTCACGCTCCTTTCGGAACTCGTCAATCTGCTGGAGCTGCTCGACCCATTGCATTTGTACAAGTTTAGAGCTCTCATCGTCATCCTTCAGCTTGCTGACGTCCAGGCGTAGCTTGCCAGCCATACTCTCCAGTTTCTGTTTCTCTGCTTCGGCAGCGACGTTTGAACGAGCGCCCATGATATCGAAGTGACTGATCAACAGTGACATACATCCAGCAACCTTAGCTCGCAGCTTGTCGTACTCGGTCATGCTGATGGAAAGAATGTTCTGTCCTCGTGTCATGACCATAGCGAATTCAAGTGCAACGACAGCCCAGCGGAAAGTCTTGCGGTCTGAGGGAATACAATCATCCGCCACGAAGCTGACCCAGTCTAACGCAAGTCTTGTCATCTTGAGGTTGTGGTATGCGCGGCGATTGGGGTCCATGTATAACACTGAACGCTGTCCGAACTCAGTGGCGAAGGCGAAACATGTCTGAATCAGTTCTTGACACTGAAGCCCTTCCGTCTGCTTACGCACAATCTCAACACTGTCCATAATGGTATTACTGAGCTTGTAAGTAGTGCGTCTGATCTTTTGAAGTTCCTGGTTGACTCGTGTCATGTTCGCACGCTGCGGTACGACAACGTTGAGATCGAGGTTGATGTTCGAAGCAAAGGCGGTGTTGGCATCACCGAGCCTTTCTTGTGGACCATCGGCAACAAGGCGCATGAAACCAGTACGGAGGTCGATATGAGGCGGCGAGAATCCTGATCTTTCGAGTATAGCACCATCCCACGAGATAAGACCCTCAGGCTTGAGGATGAGGACGTAGGGGTTGGTGAGATCTTCGATGGATTCCTCGGGGTGGTAGCAGGTACGGAGCAAAGTCTCGATCTCCTTTAGACGACCATCTAGAGAGGGACAAGCGATGAAGTACAAGCCCGTCTTTTCGGAATCTGTGTCAATGAGGAAGTGGCCCGAGCCGATGAGTGCGTCGATCAAATCCTGCATATGCACCGAGTTCATGTTGAGACTGTATTCGGTGGAGTTTTCGAAGCGTTGACTCAACAGACGAGAGAAACGGAAGATTTTACGCTGTCGCACACGAACGGAGTCGAGAATGTTCTTATATCTCTTGTCCATCTCCGCACCAGCGACTTCGTCAGGGCGTTTCTGCAATTCGCGTTCGAAGTGCAGTGTTAGTCTGGTGAGTGATTTGGAGGTCAATGAACTGTGTCATAGTCAGTAAGACGTTGTGAAAAGGAAGACTTGGTGTATCAACGAACCTGAATTGCTCAGCAACTTCGACGTCACCACCTTCGAGGTGCCTACCCAACTCGTTGCAGAAACCCCATTCTTGTTCGAGAATTTCAGCCTCCTTGAACGTGTTCTTGTTGGCCATGAGCTTCCAGTTGAGCATGCGGAAGTAGAAGCGAACAGCCTCGAGAACGATACGGTCAAAGTTCTCGTCAATGCATGGTGGCAGGTCCCAACCAGGTTCAGGGTGAGCAGCAAGATGGTATGCCTCCTTGACCTTGACGGCCAACTTTAGAAGACTCTGAAATTGCAGGATCATTTGCTCAGCCATCATGACACCCTGTTGGGCGGGGTCCTTCATCTTCTTGGCATATCCTATACGGACCTTGATAATCTCTTGAACCAGACGCGAAGGGAAGTTGATCAAGGTCAACAACTCTTCGATGTATGGAGGCAAGTGACGATCTGCAAAAGACTCGGCGTTGGAAATGAGGGTAGACTTGGCCTTGTCGATGACAGTGTTGACGACATGGAAGAGACCGTTGGATTTGTTCTCCTTGGTTTCCTTCTCTTCATCCCATAGTGAGCGAAGACCGTCTTCCTTGAGTATGCGGTCGATGAATGTACTCTCGTCAATGATGTGTCCATGAGTATCTTGCAGGCCACGTTGGCGTGGCTTGTCGAATGACAGCTCCTGATTACCGACCCAAGCCTGCAGAATGCCGAGTTGAGTGTTGATGAGATCAGTCGTGTTGTGCCAGGACATGACAGCATCACAGCTGCTGATGTAAGCGTCGGATGCGGCGCGCGGGTTTGCCTGAATAAAAGCCATGCGAGTAGGGTATAGTCCTTCGATCTTCTCAATCTTTTGCACCACGTCTCGGACCTGCTCCAACGGAGTTTTGCCTGCCTCGGCCTCGCCCTTGATTTCGAAACCGATGATCTCCTCAATAACAGCCTTGATCTTGCTGCGTCCGTCTTCAATCATGCGTCGCTGAGCAGCCAAAGAACGACCGCACACCTTTGCTCTTACTCCAGTCCAGACCTCCATGATCATGGACCTGTCGCTCTGAGGATCCTGACCACCAATCAAACGCTTCTTTTCTTGCTTGACGACATCTCCAGTAAGCACGTTGGCCAACATCGAGTGCCATTCCAGGCGCTCGCGGTTCTCGGGTATCTTCAACTCCTCGATGGATGGTTGCATCTCTTCGTTTCCGTAGTACAGTAGCGTCTCTTCATCGTGTTCGTGTTCAAGCAACTCTCCAGCTGCAGGTGACTCATCGTCGGGGTCGGAGCCATCGCTGTAATCGAGACTGGGTGTTCGCGGCTCACCAACGAAGAAGTCGTCAGGTGGAGCATCCTGGCGCAGGCGCTGAACGTAAGCCTTCTCCTGGGCGCGGTATTCAGCATTGGGGTTGCGTCGGACGCGGTTCGTCGAGGTAGTACGTGCTCGCTGAGCGGTGTTGTTGTAGGAATATTGGTGAGGGCGACGAGCGGGAGCATAGGCGTTGGAGGGCTGACGCACGTTCGGTGGGCGGGCAGGACGGGCTTGTTGCGGCGGTATCGGGTGAGTGGACAGCAGCTGAGGAGGAGCCGGATATGCTGGATCGGGACTCAAGGCGGTATTGATGTTAGATGGACCGTTAGTACCACCAGAGCCGTTTCTCGCACGCGAATGGCTCGACACACTCCAGCCGAACTGTGAGGCAGGCGTCATCTGGCCGTCGTGAAGCGAGTGAGGAGTCTGGAAATGCACTCGCTGCCCGTCGACGTCGTCCGGGCCCGTCACGTCGTGGTCCGTCTCTGTTTCATAGTCCTCCGAAGCATCTGTCACGTCGGTACCTGACGAGTCCATAGCGCGCACAAGATCCGGGCGCTCGTTTTCCTCCATGATGGGCGATACCAGGGGAAGTGCTGAAGCAGGAGCAGGAGCTGCAGCCGACGAGTCCATCTGAACCATGTCCCGACGCCAAGAAGAGGCGAGATGCAGCTACTTGTCGTCTGTTATTCGGATTTTTGGTTTCTACAACCTCACAACCTGCTACCGCGTGCCGTTCTTCGGTCGATGGATGTCTTCGTCTCACTCTCGTCAACACAGCTCGTTGGAGATGGGTCCGCCCCAACTTAACTGCTTTCCTTATAGGCGCCGCCACACCAACCAATGAAATTACCGAGATGGGGCTGTCCGTGCCACAAGAACTCCACAGCAGCACAGCCACAACCATGTCATACACTGTCACATGTCTGTCTATTTTCTTATTCATCTTCATCGTGCAACAAATAAGTTGCTCATCAAGCAACCATCTCCTCATTACTGTTCTAAAGTACAATCCTTGTGTCAAAATCATCAACAAGCGTCCGCTACGCAGAATAGGTCTCAAGAACGAATGAAACCAAGACGCAATCCCAATACTGCGAGATTTACACAAAGTTACCAGCAGTGTTGGCAGAACCAGGCATGTGGTTCACAGGAGGAGGTGGGTTGCCTCTGAGAGGTCCATATGCCATGCTCTCGTCGAAGCGCTTGACTGGCATACCACCATTGGTGGGAGTCGAGACCTTCTCGTTTCCGTCGCTTGACACGCTCTGAGTGTCACCGTGGTGGACATCGCGCATCACTTCAACATAGTCGTACTGTAACACTTGTTAGTTCAGTCTCATCTAGAAAAGCGGGATCAATACATACCGCGAACTCGCCGATCTCGACATCATCGATACCCAGATCCTCTTCCTCCAAGGTAGCACGAAGTGCAAAGACAGGCAGGTACTTGCCGATGAACTTGATGATGTTGAGGATGATCAAGGAGACGACGAATGAGTAGCCACCTCCGGCAACTGAGCCAGCCAACTGAATGCCGAGCTGACGGTAGTTGTGGTTGAGCCAGCCACCAGGAATGACGGTAATGCCGTCGAGGTGAGCGATGTAGTTACTAACGACTTGTCAGTGAACGAACTCCACTTCTTACCAAGAAAGACTTACGCAGCGAAGAAACCAGTGAGAAGGTTTCCAATCAGACCGCCAACAGCATGCACAGCAAAGATGTCCAGGGCATCATCGCAGTTGAGGAGGTACTTCAACTTGGTTGCATAGTTGCATCCGATACCAGCACATACACCGAAGACAACAGCTGACCAAGCAGGAACGTAGCCAGAGCCGGGAGTGATTGCGACCAGTCCAGCCACGACTCCACTGCAGGATCCAACAGTCGACCACTTACGCTCAAGACGGTAATCCAACAGACACCAAGTGATACCACCCACGGAAGCAGCAAGGTTGGTAACGACAAGAGCCATGACGGCACGCATGTTGGCCGAGAGTGCTGAACCAGCATTGAATCCAACCCAACCGAACCACAGGAAGACTGTACCGATGACGATGTGAGTCACATTGTGAGGGCGGTAGTTGAGTTCGTGAGTGCCGTGACCCTTGCGGTGACCCAAGACGAAAGAGTATGCCAGTGCAGCGGAACCAGAAGATAAATGTACAGGCGTACCGCCGGCGTAGTCCAGGCCTCCGAGGATGTAGAGCCAGCCTGAAGGGTTCCAGGTCCAGCAAGCGATGGGGTCGTAGACGATAGTGGTCCAGATGAACATGAAGATGACACAGGGAAGGAGGCGGCCGCGCTCAGCGACAGCGCCAACGGCAAGAGCAACACTGTTTCGGTCAGTATTCAGTCTTGTCTAGTAGCTGATAAACTCACGTAATGGCGGCAAACATTCCCTGGTACACGGCATACAGGAGATCAGGAATTCTGTTGCTTCCCACCGAGGGCTGGGCAAGGACGTTCATGAAGCCGAAGTTGTCAAGAGTACCGATGAACTTGCCGGCTTGGTGGGAGAAGGCAAGCGAGTAACCCCAGAAGAACCACTGAAACGAGACAACAGCGGTGGCCATGATGGAGAGCCAGATGAGAGACAGGGCCGACTTGCGTCTAGCCAGACCAGAGTAGAAGAATCTGCGGTGGTCATCAGCATACTGCGCTCAACAGATGTTCGAAGATAAACAGACCCAACGCCTGGAATCATCAAGAAGACCAAGGCGGTGCAGATGATCATGTAACCAATATCGCCGGTCTGTGTAGTGTCAGTAACGATCTCTACTAGAAGGCTTCGAATGATTACGCACCTCATAGTAGATGTTCAAGTTATCATGCAGCGAGTCACCGCCAGTTGCGGTGGTCCCGTTGTAAGCGACAAGAGGGACATAGTTGGTGTCCGACTCGCCAGGGCCGGTGCCGCTCATGATGAGGTAGGAAGGCTGGTGGTAATGGGGTTCCGATTCTGCCATTAGATGTCAGTGTCTCGTTGGCAACGAAAGTGGTTCGGAAGTGCGCACTCGATGAGGTTTGATCTGTTGTCTCCGCGACTTTCTCGAAGGTGTGAAAGTCGATGCCGCCGTCACTCACGCGTTTGTTGTTCGAAGCCAAGTGAGAGATCCAACACGCACAACTTCGCACTAGCAACCGCACAACTTCGGAGCCAAGACTAGTTACTTGGTATGAGATGAAGTGAAGGTTGGAGTCACTCTTGACTCAAAGGACTTTTTCGAATATGTGACAAAGAAACGATTGAGAGGCTTGAAGGAGCGGATAAAGAGAATCGCGGCTTACGCATGAAGTCATCTATCATACTTATGGGTAGCTCTGTTGCATCTAGCCTTGACAACAGCGACACTACAAAGGTCGTCGGCTTATCTATTTCCATTCCCTCGTGTCGACATGGTGATGAGCGGGTGTGGAATGTTGACACTCGCACATACATGGATAAGACACCGTCCCCCCGCGATATTAATGACTTGCCTTGAACTTCAGTAGAATACACGGTCACAGTTCTGCATTTAGGTGCTCGGTCATGTCAGACTGATACTCAAGATGGAGTGTGCCGGATTCGAGTATTCGTTGGGAAGGAGCGGTAGGGGATGTAAGGACACAAGCTGACAGCAGCAAACCAGGAACCTGGTGCCGACTCGCTCTTTATTAGCAAGCTAGACCGACATAGTACACAACTGTCGTAATGCAGAGATGTTTGGTGTTTGCGAAGTGCATGTTGAAAGGGAGAGGTACAAGATGTACCTAGTAGACGGGCCCGGTACGGGACGAAGCTCTTCCCCCGCATGACGCAGGACAAAAATGACGGCGGCGCCGAATGTCTTCCGTTCCTGGACTTCGCAAAAAGCTACTCCGTGACGCGCTATACCATTCTCACAACACTCGCTAAACATGGCTGAATCAGTGTCCGCGCGCGGACTGCCACCACGCGTCGCCTTTCCCACGACCGAAGAAGAATTCAAGAACGATGTACGCGTCTCATTCGATAAAACCAGCAGCAAATGGATGCTGGAAGAGGAGGATGGCGCCGAATACGAGTGGAATCCGCAATTCGAGAAATGGGTGCCTTCAGTCGACGAGGCTCTCATGCAGCAGCAAGCATCCATCTATGCTATGAAGGATGTCGACGAGACCGCCCCGGCAATCGACAGCAAGAAGCGCAAAGCAGACACCAAGGCCATCAAGCAAGACAAGAAGCCCAAGATCGACCGTCCCAACAGCGCCGTCTACGTAACAGGTGTCCCACTCGACGCCAGCATCGACGAGATCCACGACGTCTTCAAGAAGTACGGCATCATCGAGGAGGACATCCACACCAACCTGCCCAAGATCCGCATGTACGCCGATGACGAGGGCAACTTCAAAGGCGAGGCCAAAGTCATATACTTCAAGCCTCAGAGTGTCAGTCTGGCAATCACCATGCTGGACGGTACCGACTTCCGCAAGCCTGGAGATGGAGACCTACACGTCGAACTGGTCGACGATTCCTACTCAAATAGAAACAAGGACCAAGCCGATCAGAAAGAGAAAAAGGAAGTGTCGGTGGAGAACATCAAGAAGAGACGCTCCAAGCAAGACCGCTATCTGGCTATTGAGAAGAGCAAACAAATGAACGCTCGCTTAGCAGACTGGGATGACGATGATCCAAGTGTTGTTGCTCCTCCGCCAAACCCCTCGAAATATGCCAAGCTCGTCGTCCTCAAGCACATGTTTACCCTCGATGAGCTAAAGGAGGATGCTGGTGCCTTACTCGATATCAAAGCCGACATCCGTGACGAAGCCTCCAAATACGGTGAAGTCACCAATACTGTCCTGTACGACCTCGAACCCCAAGGTGTTGTCACTGTGCGCTTCAAGGAAGCTGATTCCGCTGTCCTTTGTGCTGAGGCCTTCAATGGTCGTTGGTTTGACAAGAGAAGGGTCATCGCCTATGTACCACAGCACCGCGAGGACTTTGCCAAGAGCAAGGAAAGTGGTCAGGACGGCCTTCAAGATATCGATGAGGACGAGCCAGATGATGACGATGATGAGGAGGAGCGCGTTGCAGGCTCTGCTGTCGAGGGTCACCGCACGCTAGAAGCCGAGAAGGAGAATTGAGATCTAATGCATAATCCACTACTGTTATTCAGCGAGGCGTTTGGAAAAGCCAGGGGCGCAGTCATGAATCCTTGTCACTAGGTCATAGGCATGGTTCCCGATCAGGCCTTGAATCGGCGTGTGCAGCTATAGAAGTGCACAATAGTTTCGAGAAACACAACATCATCCATCAAAAATCGACGAACTCTTGGCTCTCTTTGGATACATCTCTGGTTTATAAGTCACCACGCTTTCCCACAGTATTCATTCCGTGGACCTTTGTAGGAGGACAGAAGACACAGACTCGCACCCTGTTCCTTCTCCTTTTTCTACAGAAGTGTAGATGCTGCAAATGGCACAATAATTTCTAGAAGGTCGACAAATTCATAGAGAAACGAGGATATTACGACCCTCGGTAAATGCTCCCTTTTTACTAAAGCGACGCAATCATCATCGTCGTTTGTCAACACCTCGCGTGTGGTCCGTAAGATTCACCATGTGTCGGGCAATTGAGCAAGTTTTGCAAGGGATAACTTCACGTGCTATTGCGATGACTCTTCCCACCCATCGCTCGGCTTCAAAGACAGTCCAGCGTCTGCAACTTCTTGCACAGTCTTTCTCCAACCTTTGACAACATTTGTACATTAAAGTTATCCCACCATGAGTTCTCCTATCTCTTCAGCTCAATCAACCCCAACCAGAACACAACCACAAGCCTCATCGCGATCAACGGCGATTATGGACGACTTGACCTCAGACTCACCCACACCCAATATCCACCGGGAGCAGCAACATCAGCAGCCTGTAGGTATACCCGCTTTCATCGTCAGATCCATCACTGACCTCTCCAGTTCGTGGTGCAATCCTTCCAACAGACAAACTTCATAAACAACAACAACGGATACGTGCCTCTACAAGTGCCTCTACAAGTATCTGTACAAGCGCCTCTACGAGTGCCTCTCCAAGTGCCTGTGCAAATGCCTCTACAACTGCCCCGCGTAGGTGCAGCCACTTTCAAGCATCAAGTACATCGCTAATGTCCTTAGTACACCATACCTGGCAACGTCCATCAAATGACAATCGGACAATACATCGATGGCACCTTGCAGTGGCATATAACTCTCATCAACGATGTCAGAACAGATCTCACGGCTGGCTTCAATGGATTACGGGCCGACTTCCAAGGCCTGAATACTAGATTCGATGGCCTCATAGCTGATATGCAAGCTCTGAGGGCAGACATGCAAGAAATGAAGGCTGACGTACAACGCCTACTCGAGCGAGTCGAGGAATTGAATGATTCGCTTCAAAGCAGACCGGACAGGAAGAAGATCGAGTCTAAAGCTTGAACCTCAGCGGCTGTCTCTGCAGAAATGAGAGACCTTGATCGGAGGGGGACTTGATCGCTTGAGGGCGAGGTCGATCAATGTAGTTTTGAGTGTTGATCGAAGGATTATTCAGCGTCCGTAGGCAGAGGAGGACGAGTCTCCTCCCTTTCTTCTGAGTTGCAAGCAACAACTCAAAGGATGACTCGAGAAAAATATGTTGATTCTGTATCAGGCGCGTTACACGTGCTGTCCCTATACCACCCATGAGCTAGAGTCTGTGGATCACATCCTGTCCCAGAAAAAATCATAGAGCGTATTGGGTCATAATAAGGCACAGATAAGTATATACCTTTTCGAGGTGTTGCTGAACAAAATCGTTTCCGTGCCATCCCCATGGATATAATACTGTTTCTTAAAGATCATTGTGCTTTATGTTAATCAGATGCGTCACATACACAGTTCAAGGTGATATACATTAAGTATGAGTTGATGGCATCGAGTATGCATCATTCGGGATACCATCCATGACCTTCATGTTCCAGACAATGGCTTAATACCCCAGACTCTCTCGGGGTCGCGGATCAAAGCCGCGCGAAGCAAAGCCTGGCGCGACTCTCCCATCGACTTTTTTTCTTTGCCAAGCACTCTTCGAGAAACCACTTTTGCGACAAGAACAAGCAAGCTACCCAAATATTTTCATCACCCGATACACGCCAGTACACGACCGGACACATCTGATATCGCCTACCTTGCATCTATCAACCCAACCACACACCCCCCACGGCACAAGATGGCGCAATCAGCAGCGCCCAACAACCCTTTCATCAAGCAACTAGTCCACAATGGTATACACCTCTCCTCCGCCTCTCCTGCGTATCCATACTAACTTCCTCCCTCTCCCAGACCGTCAAGTCCGCGACAAAGCCGTAGCCTCCCTCCGCACCTTCCTCTCCCGCTCCACCCCCTTCAGCTCCCTCGACTTTCTAAAACTCTGGAAAGGCCTCTTCTACTGCATGTGGTCCTGCGACAAACCCGCCCCTCAACGCCGTCTCGCCCTCGATCTCGCAGCTCTAGTCCCTCTCCTCTCCACCTCTGCAAATTTCATCGGTTTCATGCGCGCATTCTGGCAAACAATCAGCAGAGAATACACGGGAATTGATTCATTGAGAATGGACAAGTTTTTGTTCTTGATAAGAAGTTATGTCAATGCTGGATTCGGCTACTGTGCAAAGGGTGCCTGGAAGGATGAGAAGACTACAAAAGAGTATTTGGAGCTGTTGAGGGAGATTCCGCTGAACCCTAGGGATCCTAAGGTGCCGAATGGATTGAAATATCACGTTATTGATATTTATGTTGATGAGTTGGAAAAGGTTGGGGATGACAAGGCGCCGTATGAGGAGTTGATGCAACCGATGGTCGAGTTGGGTCAGAAGGCTATCTTGAAGAGTGTGAGGAAGAAGGTTGCTGAGGCCTTGGATGACCACAGAGCAAAGGAGTGGTTGGGTATTGAGGAGGACGATGAGGAGTTGAGCGAGGCTGAGGAAGAGGTTGACGATGAGGAAGATGAGGATGACGAATTTGGCGGCTTTGACGATTGAGCTATGTCAGAGTCATGATACCGCCAGACTATATCCTGCCGCTACCCAGCGTCGAGAGGAACTCGATGTTCATCATGCACGTCCACTGCTCGTACGCAGCCGAATCTCTCGATAGCTTGCACCGGAGCGCTGCACGCTACAGGCACAAGACTTTCGCATGGGCACAGGAATATGCTTTTCTCATTGGCACACAAGCAAGGCGTAAGGCGTTTACGGAAAAGCATAGAGGGAAAATTGGAAATTTGCATGTGAGCTGAATATTACAGCCACTCTGCTGGAGCTCAGGAGCAAAAAAACAATAGCGCAAAACTCATAGTGCTGTCATCAAGTCATTGTACCACATCCCTCAGCCTTCAGGAGCAACTAGCAGGTCAGCGGGAACTTTGTGCTGCGATCGACGTTCATGACACCCCAGTGAGTCTCGTCGCCACTAGATCCGCTATCACCGATAGCGTGAGGCTTCCAGGGCTCATCGAATGCCTCAAAGACGAAGACGTTGACACCCCAAGACAACATCCCGCAGACGGCATCTTCGAAGTACGTTTGTGCGTTCTTCGTGCCTGCAATTGCGGCGCCGTAGTTGGAGCCTCCTGTAAGAAGGTCAGTATCATACACGCAACATAGCAACCGAGACTTTGGACTCACCATCAGTAGGCCAACCGGTCTCGCCAACCCAGAACTCGATCGCATCAAGGGAACCCGAGACGCTCTGGATGTGACCAAGAGCTTGCTGGGTGTCGTCAAAGAAAGTGTAGGTGGCGTTGGAGATGGGCGATGCTTGCCAGTATGCAAAGCCATTAGCAAGCAAAAAGTCAACTCCTCCTTTGATCACAGCATCGGCTGTACCATCAGCGAACTTGTTCCAGCTGTCTGCCGTGCCGACCTTGATACTCGCAGGTAGCACCGACTTGACATCATTGATCTTCTCCAGGAGCTGAGGGCCAGTGAAGGTCTTGCGGTAAAGTGTCTCCGATCCGACCGTTACGCCATAGACTTGATCGAGATACTGAGGAACGTATGTCTGTAGGGCCTGCTTGTCGGCTTGAAGACTCTGATCCACATCGGGCCAGACACCTAGGATGACCTTGAATCCCTTGATCTTCGCAGCGGGCAAGATCTGTGCAGCTGTGTTGCAGTCACTGGCGGCATAGATGCGTACGATGGTGCTGCCAGAGTTGCTCTTGATGGCATCGAAGTCGGCTTCGTAGTCATCGTGGAACTTGCAAGATCCATCGGCCTTCTTGTCGCCCAATGCGAAGCCCAAAGTGCCTGCCGCTGAGATGAGAAAGGGACAGAAGGCTAGAAGAAAGCCAGTGATAAGAGTTGTGTTGCGCATGTCTGTGTCTGGATGTAGTCGAGGTGAGTTGACGTATCGAAGCAAAGGGATGAATCGAGGGTTTGGTGGGAAGTGATTATGAGGAAAGTATCTCGCGCCCACCGCGTAGAAAGAAGAGACACCAAGGAGTGACACGAGACCAACAGCAGGGAATTATAGATGAGGCGACCAGAATGATTGGAAAGAATGGTGGTCAGAAGCAAGCAAACAGACAAAGAACCCCATTTCAAGATGCAGTCACTAGAAATTGGGAAGGAACCAACCATCTGCTGCAGCCAAGCATTCTTTAGTGCTACTTCCTGGATTGCTGCATCGCAAACACGCATGAGCATGGCATCTGGAATATTTCTTGTGCTTCCATCGCACAAGGCAATTTCAGTGGCTGACTTGCTGCACTGCACGGTCGTATACCAACTCTTGCCCTCGAAAATTTAGGCTCAAGCATCAATATATTTCTCCCCCACACCCTCCATCTGGGGATCTTAGATCTGCTGCAAGTCAACACAGACCTTCCATGAGATGACATCGTTGTGTACGAGCGAATTAATAGATGGAGTATACTTCTCTATCAGCTGAAGAATGTCGAGGTTGGCGATAGTTATACCTTCTAGGCTCTCAGCTACGGCAAGACCGAAGGCGTTGAATGGCAGGAAATTGGCGGATACAGATCGACGATCTTCACAAACACGAAGCGAGAGAGACTGAAAGGCAGTTTTGTAGTGTGGGATCGATTTATTCATTTTTGAAAATATAGTAAAAGGAAAAAGGCTCATTCAGGATCGTCCTGAGGTGAGACCACTCCATACAGAAAGTTCTATAGGAGTACAAGAAGAAGTTGGAAGAAAAGAGTAATCAAACGGTCACCGAGTAAACGGCACCTTGGTATCGTCAAGAAGCGAATGGAAGAATAAAAATAAGGGAAATGTTCAAGAAAGTCGAGAAGTTGGAAGAGCCAACTATCTCGTTGAGAGCGTGAAGGAATGATTGGGAAATTCCATCCCAATGTCCTGCATCACTGCATCTCCGATTGGATGTTCAAAGAGAGGAACATGCGCAACCGTTAAACAAGTCCGCCCAACTGTCAGGGGCCGTTGCGCGCGACAGTGGGGGATGAAACGCCAACGTGAATGTTGTTGTGATGATGCGTCGCGTCGTGGTTAGAATTTTGGTGTAAAGGAAAAAGGCGTTTATCATTAAAGTTTGGTTGTTGCTGATGTTGATGTGTTGACTGTGATTGTTGGTTCACAGGCGGCCGAAGAGCACATCCTCGAAGCCTCCTACAGCGGTGCCTGCAAAAGGACGAGGCTCGATCAGGCTGAGGAGCTCCTCCGGAGTCTCGATCTTCTCCTCTTCTTGCTCAAGCTCTAGTTGACTGGGGCTGCGGCGGATGCTGAAGTTGCCGATTGAGTAAGATGATACTGATGAGACAAGCTGGCTGAAGCGGCTGCCAGTTGATGATCTGCTGACAGTCCAGCAGCTGTCGGAGTTCTCTGAGACAGGTGACAGAGGAGCATTGGGGATGTGAGTGTGAGAAGTCGAGAAGACAGTCTTAAGACGGCGAAGAGAGCCGGAAGCAATGTTGCGGTTTGAGCGGGAAGGCATTGTGATTGTGTTGTGGTGTTGTTGATCTGGAAGATGCTGCAAGAAGAGATGCCGAGAAGGATGTTTTGTAGTAGTAGTGATCGTGGGATTGCTTTTGCAAGGCAAGGTGCAGTTAAAGAATGTGGTTATGTGAGTTGATGAACCAAAGGAGTGGATATGATCTGAAGATCCCAACCTCGTCGACACGCTGGACTCTTAAGTACTACGCGACTGTCGTTGCAAAGGAGGTAGGCTTGGGCAAGGAGTAAATATCGATTCTAACGGTGGCTCCCGGAAGACCAGGTGCAAAAAGTATGTAAGGGAAGCACAACGATCGCGGATTCCGGCCGCTGCAGCAACGTTGTGAAGGAATGTAAATTTAGAGACGCGCAGCGTGAAGGGAATAAAGAAAGAAGGACACCGACAGAGAAGGAAGAAGAAGAGAGCAATGAGATGAAGACCTACCTCAACTATATCTCACCTTTTGTTTCGCAATACCTCTTGCTCACAGTACAATCTGCCAGATGGAGTTTCAAGGAGATGCCTCACGAGTGTCGTCGGTGTTGCAAGTAAAGTTCGGCAGGGATGTCGCGATGTCCCCACACCTTTTTGCCCATCAGTCTCGCGGCTCGCCAAAGCACACGCCCGCATCTCGCGAACAAGTCCTTCGCACGACCGCCGCTGACCCCTGACCGTCAACCAGACCCACCAAGCGTCCCCCTTTCCCCCACCGTTTGACCGTTGCCTTCCCGATATGAACAAGAAACTGTCCATAAACGAGCTTAACTCACGAATTTCTTGCAGTAGCTTTGCTATAGCGCATGAGTTCGCAGCAGACATTCCGCATTCGCAAGAGGCACGAAGCTTTTTTACCAACTTATCCAGGTCTTTGGGAAGCTGGACTCTAGGAGGCGATTAGAGCACAGGCAGTAGAATTGACCAACTCTTCTTTTGATCCACCGCTATTCTGTACAGGGCTGTCGGTTTGAGTCAGCCTCACACGTTGCTCAGCTACATTGTTCCTCTTGCGTTGTGCAAGTTTGCGTGGACGAACAGCGTGCGGAACGTTGCGCCAAGGAACATGCCAGGTCTCAGGTTGACACGCCCTTTCTGTCAGTTTGCTCCTGCCGTCTTTCAGGTCCCTGACCTTATCTCCAGAGGATGTTCAGGGACATAGAATCCTCCGAACCCTGGCCTGGATTGCCTTTCTCCCACCCTCCAGTCAAGTCTCGAAGATCTCAAGTCCCACTTCTTTTCCCACCACCTCTTGTGTCTAGTTTCCGTACATCATTGCCTCCTTCGAGATGGTTTCCCCGTACGCCAACTCGCCGGTGCGAAGGAGCCAAAACGACGCGACAGACGTTGCAAAGGTTCGTGTTTCTGTTTGCATGTCCACAAAACATCTCTCCCCCGAGCGATCCAGCCGAGATTGCGATATCAACTGTGCAAACAGTCGGACGGTATGAGTCTCTCATGTGCTTGAGGCGAAGCACCGTGGGTTACGTGTTCACAGCTGCCATCATTCCGGTCGACAGTACGAAGTACAATGCAGGAGATCTTGACATTCTCACGTGGTTCGAGCCAGAGTTCCTTGGGCCAATGACTTGAGTTCGTTATGCATTGTTTTCTATTCGACTCTTCTCATCAATTCGCTCAAGAGTCAGATGGCTGGCCCAAATGACCTCACCAGTCATCCATGACATACACCAGCAGCCTGTCACCACACCTGTGACCGGCGACTCCGCCTCGTGGAGCTGACGTTGAGCGTCCAACAGCAGCTGGACTTGAAGACCGAACGCCCTGAGCTGTCCGTTTCAGCCGCTCAAGTCTTGTCTCCAGCCCACACCATGACCGCCTCTTTTCAAACGGTACGACTCATGATGATGCCGCTGCATTCGCCTCGACTTGTTGCTGCTGCTGCTGCTGCTGATCTTTGAAGCCTTGGAAGTACTGCGCCATGCGTTAGCTGTGACAAAACACGTTAGGCTTGTCATGCTCGTGCATACCTTGCGTCTGAAGGCGTTGAGATCATCTGCCGTCACTCCGGTTGCCTCTTCACGCTTCTCGCGGTTTCGAAGTGCTTCGTGGTCCACTTGAGCTTCTGGAACGCGGCGGTAAGTGATGAGTCTGCGGGCCCCTGCGGAAAAAATGGTCAGCATCATCGGGATCCACATTGTAGCATCGAGCCCAAACGTACATCTGTTGAATTGCTGGACCGACATGGCTACGAGCTCCATCGCAGGGTGGCTAGGAATTGGGATCTCCATGTCCTCATCGTTAGCCACTGGCATCCACATGCTGAGCCTGCCATTGTCCACCATGTGAGTAAAGCCAAAGTCGAGGATGTCATCCATCATCGCGTCAAAGCTGTAAGCCTTCTTTGGCGGAATGTAGCCTGGAGCCAGATGTGCCGGCACACCGCTCTTGAGCAGAACCTCTTTCTGCAAGTCCTCCCTCGTGCTGCCTAGCACTCTCAGACCCTCACGAACACCGTACGGAGGATCGCAAACAATGCCGTCAAGCCATCTTGTCTTCCTAATCGGCGTGTTTGTCAAATCGCTCACAAACATATCCAGATATTGCGGTACCAGCCCATACTGCACGAAGTTGCTCGTAACATTCCTCTCCGGCTTTCCACGAATGCTGCGAGGATCAATATCACTGCCCATCACAGTGGCACCAAAGTGCGCACACGCAATCGGGAAACTTCCAGTTCCGGTAAAAGGATCGTAGAAAATCTTGCCTGGCGCCGCCAAAGCCATGTTTGCAGTGATCAGAGCCAGTTGCGAGTCCATCGATGTCGTGCTGATGTATTTCCGCTTCTTAAGGTCGTACTTGTTCATCACCGAGCGTCCACTCTCACCAATCAGACGACCCAATGCTACACGCTTAGGCTCCTTGCCCTCTAGATCCCACTCTTCCAGCACCACCATTGGCAAGTCTGGATTCTTTAGTCTGATCGGGCCTTCAAAAGCCATATATGAGAAACTCTCCACGATATCTCTCTTTTCCGTATTTGAGCGCTTAGCTTGGAAACTGTCGATCTGAAAACTGAAAGATGCGGTGTCCTTGTACTGAGCCCAGAGATGTTGTGATCGTTTCTTTGTATCAGCGTGACACTCGTCGTAGTTGTTTCCAATGCCCCAGAGTTCGTAGACTGCGCCGGCCAACATTGAGCGCGAGATTAATTTTGCTGCATCCTTATCAGATGAGATCTTAGCAATGCAGAACGGTGACTGTGGTTGCATTTGTTAGCTCTTTGCATCTCCAGTATTCAACACTCCGGAATCTTTCTTCGTTCGTGATGCCGCGATACCAAGTTTTACTCAAAGCACGCTCAACCCATCCCAACCATGACTCCATGCGCAAACAAAACATAAATGAGAAATGGCTCTCTTCTTACCTCATCCGAGTATTCCAGAATCTCCAAGTCTACATTGTGCAATACCGCCAGTGCCTCCAACTCAGGACGCCGAAACGTCTCATGCATCTGCGCAAGTCGAATGAGGTACTCCATGTTCATTTTGTGTTCTCTCTCTCCCTTTTAGATTTTTTTCTCTGCTCTGTCTTTCCGCGCGAGGTGATATAGTTTATCTTTATATACCACTGGAGAGGGCGATATGATGATGTGAGTCTTCCAGAGAGTTTGTATCTGTAATGTGTCCAGGTGAGATCCCAGAAGTCTTTGCTATGAAAATATGGCGATATGGTAGAAATATGTCTCTTCGAAACATCTCGAATGCTTGTGAGAAAAAGAGTCAAACGACGTTTCGGCTAGACTTGCCTAAAGTTTCTGTTCGACTTGGCATTATCTGTTGCAGACAGGGTCGTGTTGTATACAGCTTTTCTTATCCATCTAATCATGCAGCATACAATATACCATGCATACGTCCCTTATTACAATATCATGGTGCTTACTCTTGATAGCTGCCGTCCATATGATAAGACGACCAATTAGGATGCGTATCTAAGCGCTGCCTCTTGCATGTACCTCTTGCCCATCGCTGACCTTTTACATGGCTGAAACTCCCACTCCATCTGTTTCCTAGACCTGTGTTGTTCTTTGAGCGAGATCATCACATCCTCTTTAGCTACAAACGAAAACCTGTAAGTCAAATTTGTCCCCAGACGAACAGAATTGTTCAGTATTCCCTTGACTGAAATGTGTAGTTAACGAGAGCGACAACGCCAGCGATAACGCTAACGACCACAATGTCTGAACCCTCAACTGAGCGCGAAACAATAAACCACATACCTCTGCAAATATTGCTACAGGGAATAGCAAATAACGAAGCGGCTATAGCAAATGCCGAAGCAGCTATAGCAAGAAATAACATGGCTATAGCAGAACATGAAGCATATGCAGCAAGAAAAGAAGCGGACGCAGCAAAAATTGAGGCGGCTATAGCAATACTTGAAGCATTTATAGCGAAGCGTGAAGCCGAAGCCGAGCAGGGCCATGTCAAATGATCTTGCCTTGATTTGGAGAAAACACTGGAAGACTAGATATGGCGGTTTGAGCTTAGTCGACAGTCCGTTCTTTTTGTTGTTTTCCTTCCTGCTTGTTGTACTGGAGCCTCCAAGATCAAGTTTACAATGCAGGACTTGGTCTGCAAACACACACTTTCGACGTTTGAAACATGCATCTTTGCATTTTCGAGTCTTCTCCTCTGAGTCAACCTGCTTCTCTAATAACATTACAGAGTGCCAGCAATCGAACGAGAAACAAGAACAATGATACCCCCACTCCACATCCCAGTCCCAAAACAAACTCCGTAACGCATGTTCCTTCCATCTAATACTCAAAGTCATCGTCAACAGCAGGTCCCTTGCTCTTGCCCACAGACTCCTGCTTTCTGTACATCTCAGCAACCTGTCTAGCCGTAGTGGCATCATCAGGCTTCTTGTCGTCACGATCGCGGATATATCTCGGGAAGCGCAGACTGACACCCTTACCACTGGGGTCGCCCAGCGCATCGGCAGCAGCCTTGTAGCGAGGTGACAGTGTCAGATCGGCAGTCTTGACTTCCCACACAAGACGAGGCTCGAACCAGACGTCGGGTTGATCTTTGTTACCTGTTGAGTGGCTGTAGAAGGGCTTGGGGCGGTCGATGACCAATGGTGAGAGGGTCTCGTGTAGTGATTCGAGCAGAGCTTCTGAGAAACCGGTGCCGATATTGCACACGGACTCGTACTGTTGTGATGAGTTGTTGTAGCAGGCGAGGAGGAAAGCACCGTAGACGTTTGTTCTCTTTCCTCTGCCGTAGTAGGCACCGAGCACAACCAGATCCAGAGAGTCACCTGCACCTGCGAGGTAGTCTTTCTTGACCTTCAGCCAGTTCTGCGAACGACGCGAAGGTTCGTAGTAAGACTCGGGACCGTCCAACATCTTCACCATCAGACCCTCACAAGAGGCCTTGATGGAATCTTCGAGCAAGACTTGAATGGCATCGAGCTCATTGGAGTTGCCGAATTGAGCAAAGGCAAATTCGCCCTCGACCTCCTTGAATGCTTCGTAAAGCTTGGCTCTGCGATCGCGGAACGACTGGTTGACAAGAGCCTCACCGTTCAGGAATAGCAGATCGAAAGCAAAGACGCAAACCTTGACCTTGATATCTTCGGTCTTGACGTCCTTGCGCTTCCTCGTCATGAGTTGTTGGAAAGGTAGAACCTTCTTCTCATCCACATCCCAGGCGACAGTCTCACAATCCAGAACGAAACTCTTGGTACCATCCTTGACCCAAGTGGGTAGCTTGGCGAGGATGTCTGGGTACTTCTTTGATAGGTCTTCGCTGTTTCTCGAGAAGATGTTGGAGACACCTTTGGATGAGTTGCCAGCAGTCGGTGCAGCAGTGGCGTAGGTCAGGTCTGAATCGTGAGCGACAAAGTGGATCTGTGCTCTTTCTCCATCGTATTTGTATTCGCAGGTAAAGTCTTTGCCTTCGAAGCGATCGAGTACTTCGGTGATCGATTTGGTCGGCTTTGCCAGCATAGGCTTGAGAGGAACACCGGGTTGGAGCTTGCATGCGTCGTGCAAGTCGAAAATTCCAGTCTCGAGATATGCAGGAACGATAACTTCGTAACTGGGAAGTTCGCTGTGTGGACAATCAGTACTATACTCGAAAGGTAGAAAGATGACAAGGTACATACTTGTACACGTTCTTCAGAACACGTTCGCCCTTTTCCAGTTGCTCGGTGGTAGGCGCCTTATTGGTCTTGGTCATGACATCGTGGTAAGTCATGGCTTGGGCCATTGAAACAAGAACAGTCTTGTCTGCCAGACCTAGACGCATCTTGCCTTCGAGTGTGCGAACAATGAACTTTGCTTCGCTTGGACCACCCTTGTTCTCTTCAATATCGACTCCCTTACCCTTTGGTAGGTTTGCATCAGCAGCAGAGAGCAGCTTGTGGATACCAGACACCTTGCGACCCTGACCACCAGATCCTTCAATCTTGGCGATGGTCATTAGTTGCTCGTGGACACCACGTACAGTCAGAGGCTTCGGTTTGAACATGGTGGGTTGGCTGCCTTTACTCTTTGCCGCGACAAGACCTAGATCACCAATCTTCTGCTGATCCTCTTTGATGATCTTAAGTGAGCGACCAGTAGACTCGCCAATTGCTTTCATGATGAGACTCTCGCCGATACCCAGTTCGATACCAGCATAATCCGCAGCAAGCTTGCCGAGCATTAGTAGAACAGTAGGTTGCAGATCCTGAGGAGTGAGACGGAGGACTTGTCTGAGGAACAAGGAGCAATGCGCCATGATCTCTAGACGTTTCGTCGTCATCTCGATCTTGGAGAATGTGGTGCAGAGAGCGGCGTAGGGTACGGGTTCGCCAGCTTTCCAGTCGGGATAGGGATCTTTTGTGTTTGATTTGAATGTGCTTTGGACCTTCGCGCGGGCCTTTGCAGCCTTCTCTGGCTGCTCTTCCTCATCCGATTCAACATCCTCTGCCTCTGACCGAGCGTCACTCTCAGAACCGTCTTTCATTGCGATATCTTCTTCTTCAACTTTGGCGGGTGTAGGTGGGGTCGCTGCGGGCTTTTTGGGTGCTGCTTTCTCCTTCTTGACAGGCTCTTCATGGTCTGAGGCGGGCTCCTGCTTTGGCTTCTTTGGGCTTGCGGACTTGGAGGGCTTCTTGCGCTGTCTCTTGGTCGGAGGCTCTTCTTCTGACGCTGCAGCTTCTTCCTCTTCCTTGTTTTCTACTGCTCTTTTCTTCGTTGCCTTCGTTTCCTTTGTTGGCTTAGCCGGTGCGACGTCACCCTCTGGTTGTTCGGTTGCATCTTCTGCCTCCTCTTGCTTCGTGACAGCCTTCTTGTCTGACGGACCATCCTCTACCTCTTCCTCGTCTTCAGTCTTGGGCTTTTTGGGCTCGGGTTTTGACTTTGTTGCAAAAGAGAGCTTTGATTGTTGAGGGGCGGAGCCATTGGGTTTTGCGAAGAAGTTGCTTTTGCACATGTCAGTCACATGAAAGCATTGAAAAGACTATGCAGCATCTGGATAGAATTGCGCATCCCACAGTCGTCTGCAAAGCCTTGACATACCCAAGAGTGGCCTGCTGCTTAGGAGGCATCCTGAACCACAGCTGAGGTCGATAGCTTGTGGATTGAGTGCAAAGTAAACGGCGTAAAGACAATGACTTTTGGAAATTGAAGGAACGTAGCGTATTACAAGGTAACCGCATCGAACTAACAACAAGGCAGAACTCAAGGCAGAATTGGTGGTAGGCACAGCAGGAGCAGCTTGCGGGACGTGTAACTTACGCGCGCCTGCCTCGACACGCGACAAATTGCTTTGTCCATGACGCTGATGCTGACGGCTGTATCCATCTTTAACTCCGACAATCTATCCTGCAGGCATCATGCTTCGTCTTCTCTTCTGCTTCTCGACACATCGAATAAGGCGAATAATATAAGCTTAACCAAACTGGCTGGATACTTTTGGAAAACGACTTCCCCCTCTCCTCAACCTACCTCTCCGCCTCCTGTTCGAGTACCCATCATGGCAGCGCCTACTACAACGCCCGCCCCCAAACTCACTCCCGCCTTCTGCTTCAACCGCACCGCTCTACAGGGTATGCATTCTTCCACTTCAATCTTTTACTTGTTCTACCACTCTCCCAGACTTCCTCCGTATATCCCGCAGCGCCGTAGACGACACAATATCCCAAAATCTCAATGCCCTACTATCCCCCAGCCAGGACGCCTGGGATCCACACAATACCTCACGCGCTCCTGCTCGCCCAGTTGGCAAACGCGCCATTCCCGCAGCTGCATGCACATCCTTCAAGCAAAACGTCTTGTTTCCTTCATGGCAAGCCCGCAGCGATGTCCTCGCATACTGTGCAGGTGTAGCCACATCTCCGGACCCTGAAGATCCAGATCATATACTCAGAGAAGTGGAAGATGCAAGAGCTAGGGATAGAGTGGTGAATGAGAGGTTGGATCCCTATAGTGGACGTTACTTTCCAAGAGAGGTGAGGACGGAGGCCTTGGCTGCGCTGGTGAGGAGTGAGTTGATGGTCGAGAGTATTGTGCGTTCCAGGACCTGGGGCTTGGTTAGGGAAAGATGCTCGGACGACCTGTATGACGGCGAAAAGGCACTTGACAAGTGGCGGCAAGAGAAGAGTAAAAGCATCACTTCTGCTCTGCTATAACATGATTGTTGGAGATAAAAGCAATTGTGTTTGTATATAACTATATGATACCCCTCTCTTTTTTGCATGCTGTCTGTTTTATCCATGTCTGTCTATGTCCTGTTGTTTGTATCATGCAACCTGTTCTGTGTCCTGTTCTTGTAAATTACGATATGTCTCTCCATCCTGTCAGTCAATCACCTTCCACTACCAACTCCTCCTCACTCGCTCTTCTTCTTCCAGTTCGTGATTCTGCTGAAGCTTCTCTTCAAAGGCGGAAACAGACTCCACGTCTCCATCGTCCCACTCAACACACCAAAGCCCATCAACAGGATCCAAGATAGTGTCAGCACAACGGCAAATGCAATCCAGTATGTCTTTACCGAATACGTCACTCCGAGATCAGCCGACACGTATTCGGTCAGGAAGGTCAGTGGAAGAAACAAGATGGTCGCTTTGCTGATGAGTAGTGCCACCCTCGTAAGGCGATCGACACCGGCAGATTGCGACATGGCCACGAGTTGGAAGTTCTGTTCGTCAATGTCAGTGACCTGAAAAGACGTTAGAATGGCAAACAACACTCACCATTTGTACCAATCCATCTTTCTGGTGCAGGTAATCCTTGCATTCGGCCAGAGCATACAACGAGATCATATCTCTGAGTCTCTCGAACCTGACAATGGCTGCACTCGTCAAACCAACTCCCATCAGCGATTGTGCTCCTTGTACGGCGAGTTTGTCAAAGGTTTCCTGGCTTGCTTTGCTGGGCACACGAGATCCTGTTCTTGATGCCAAGGTGCTGGATTGTGGCTCGGTCACTCGATCGACAAGTCGGATGTAACTCTTGTAGTGTCGTTTAAGTGCTCCGAGTTCGTTGCCAATGCCATGTAGAAGGTCGATGTGATGAAGCTTTGGCGCCGAGAACATTTCTTTTTGCTGTTTCAAGTCAGTACTGGAAAAGATGAAACAAGACAGCGGTACTTACAAGCTTTTCCAACTCCATACCGTACCTGCTTTCTCTACGCGTGATGAGAGAGTAGCTATTAAACCAATTCTCAAACAGGTAGTAGAACAGCAGACCAGGTGCGTCCTTGTCGCGATGTGCTGTCTCTTCCTTTGTATCGCCGAGTCTTCTTCTGATAGGCAACAGCACAAGTGGATTTGCTTCTCTGCTGTCTTCGACCTTGGACAACGAGCGGAAGACGTTGATCAGGTTGCGACGAGTTTCCATCATGACCAATTGCTGAGGATGCGACAATCGACCCTCGCTGTATGGATAGATATCTTCGTTGATGCTGATGACGGTCTTGTCTGCGCAGATGAGCAGCCATGTCCAGACTCGCTTGATGTGAGGCAGAGGTGCATCCTTGGTTCCTGTACTTTCCTCCGAAACACCACATCCGGTTTCGACAGCGTGCACATTATACAAGCTGTTGAATCCCAAACAGAGGTAGCTGCGGCCTTGGTCCAGAGAGGTGTAATGCCAAACACCGTCGACAATGTCGTAAAGATTTCCAGTACGTGCAGGGTTGCAACTGCTGAGCGAGCTGGCGTCCGTGGCAGGAAGTGGTGATGATGATAGACCTTTTTCGATGTCTTCGAATGAGCGTCTGAGTATGTCTTCGTTCCTCTTTTCGACAGGTTGGGAAGGATATTGTCTCATTCGTCTGGGGTCGGAGCTCATCAATGCCAGCAGTCGTGGCGAAAAGTCGTACTGTTGAGCCAGAAGCTCAAGAAGAGGACGCTGCAAGAAAGGATACCAGATGTTGATCCAGCGTGTGTGAAGAGTGGACGGACGTGATGTCTCGAGTAAGCTGTGGATTGTCTCGGCTGGCTGATCAAAGGACACCCATGCTTCCTCATCGCCGAAGTCCACAATGAAGTTGCGAGACGTTGGAGTGCAGAGTAGCTGTACCGAGTCTTCCAGTACATCAGCCAGATCCAAGTTGCGGAATCCAGTTGGATGTTCAGGTAGAGGTTCGTAGTTCGAGGCTTCTGATTTGGGCTTCTGTGGGTTTGTGTACGCCGAGTCAGATCGCTCCATGCCTGGCAGAGTATCTGTGAAATCGTAGTTTGTCTCGCTGTCCATTTTGTGAAGTAACCAGACCAGATTCCAATGAGAGAAAGGCGAGATAACCTGCTCTTATCTATTCCAAGTCAACCGTGCCATATTCATTGATGACTCCTCGAACGAGATGCGACATGACGAAGCCACCCGACACATGCATGTGAATCAAAGATAACTTGCTTCGCCGCAACAGCCTGGGGTGCATGTGAGGCTTGAACATTTTCAAATGTGTGTTAGGGCGGTTTTTTTGGTAACCCGGTGCACGAGTCTTGTGGTTGGCTGGTCAGCTGCCTCATTGGTGCCTACCAGAATGATCATGCAGGTACCAAGCATCGCCTCATCCGCAGATCCAGTTTTTGATTGGCGCATCTCATAATATACTCCTAGCCGCCGATGCCAGATATGGCTTGTGTGCAAGAGAAAAGTTGGTCGTGAAGGGAGACGACGTGTTGAAGCCTCACGACGTTACGCAAGATCTTCAAAGTTGGAGGTCATTTAGGCAGACGGAGGTTGAAACCGCTCACCGACGTGCAGATGCATGTGTGTCTCATTGCAAAACTCGTGGTCACGACCTACCTGATAGTTGTTGAACTGCTCTTGAACATCTCGAGCCTCGAGACAGTTGGAGAAGGACCGTTTTGCCGGACGGTCGAGCTCTCACGCGCGACGACTTGCGGCCGATAATCACTCACTTCCTCTCACGACGGCAACTAGACTGGGTCTCCATGGTCATTACGCAGTACTGTATTGGTGTGTCGTTTACAGGGAAAGAACAACTCGTAGACCTGCCAAGCTAGAAGCCATCGCGCTTGCCAGGAAGAAATTGCTTTCTACGCGTCATGAGAAGCCAATCGTGAGCGATCTTCCGTGTATTTAGCAAAAGAAGAATAAATTCAAGTCTGCTGGATGGTGCTTTACTTCTCAAAAGACGAATAGTGCTCATCCGCATAACCCACGCAGAGGATGCCAAACCTGTGTTGCCAACCTGGAGTGTCATAGTTCCTGAGCCAGGGTCATACCATCTACAAGCAAAATTTGGGCCGACGACGATGCCACGACCGCATCTCTGATTATTTTGTTCTCTTTCCTGGCTTAGGGCATAGAAAGTCTATGATAGGACGTGTGTATCTGTCCTTCAAGGTGACATCAACACTGGTTACGCTAGTATACTCGAACATGTCCTTTTACACCCGCTTCATCAAGAACACACCTCCAACCAGCGCGGAAAACAAGCGCCAGCCAGATAACCAAAGTATGAACATTTAAAATTTCAAAAGTACCAAAAATAATGTGATATTTTGCATAGACTCAAAAAAAAAAAGATTCGTTTGCGCCTCATAACATTGACAAAAAGATGGGTGTTAGAAAGAAAACAAAACATGCAGCAGCAGGGATTCCCACGTGGTCACCCACCGTAGTACTAATCTGCCGTTCAACTGCTTATGTATGGCAGAGCGGACGGGATGCCCAGTTTTCAGCTG
>SWBJ01000380.1:0-46729 GCA_024195555.1 Aureobasidium sp. EXF-12298
GGTCACCCACCGTAGTACTAATCTGCCGTTCAACTGCTTATGTATGGCAGAGCGGACGGGATGCCCAGTTTTCAGCTGACTGTGGCCGTATGTGCTTAGTTTGTGATTCTTTAAGTTTATATACATTTCTGATGCGTGATTGAGATGGCACTAGTGCTCCTTCAACGGACACTTGTGTAAGCAAGTAACAAAGCACAGGATAATAAATCGGTGTCCGATCAAAAAGAAGTGTATGAAATTGAGCGAGTATCTGGTTCCCTCCACTCCAATCCTCAAAAATGATCATTCTATACTGTCAAACAAAAGAGAGAAAACGTCCTTATATATACATATACCTCTCAGGTAGCACGTCCATGCTCCCTAGACTCCCTGCCTACTCTCCAATCCGTCTGTACCAAAATCCCATTCACATAACCCCTCCCAATCGGCGCCGCCGTAGCAGCCAAAGGCGCCGCGTCATCATTAGGTGTATAACTCCTCGTAACACTCCTCTCAGACTCCATATCCTCAACCCCCAATCTATCTTCTTCATCTCTTCTTCTACCCCTAAACTCATCTCCCACATTCATCTCATACTCATCAATTTGCACAAAATCGTCTTTGCGGTGTGGGCTGCCCAGAGAAAGTCTGGAACGAGGTCCATCAGTTTTGGACACAACGCCACCGCCCCAACTGCGATTTGCAGAGTCGACTTTGGAGCGGGGTTTGCTGCTGTTCTTAGTGTCGGAGGAGTAGTAGGAGGATTGCGTTGTGGGTTTGGGCCAGAGTTTTTCGCGGATTTGGAATTGGAGGGAGCGGATTGCGGGTGCGCAGGCGACCATGACGCCTACGTGGGTTTCGACTGCAGACCAGTAGCCGACGGGAAGATAATCCCAGGTTACGTTGTCGGTGTGGGCGAATTGGATGAGATATTTGAGGCGGAGTATGCTGACGATAGTGACGCTGCAAGATGGTTAGCATGTGGACATTCAAGAGTGGTATGAGAAAGAGGAAAGGGGAGACTTACAAGCCACCACCGAGGAACATGACGATAACTCCCAACTTGCGCTGCCAGCTCATATTCAGAGACGTCAACTGCTTCATGGGCAGGGCGATAACGATCAAATCCAGAATGATGTTCAGCGATGCAGATGCCCAACCATCGGCATTCAAGTCCAGGCATTTTCCGTGGTGCTCGCCGTCCCATTTCTTCCAGGCCATTGAAACAGGGATACACTGCAGGGCAGTGACGGTGACGAAAACGACACTGTACAATCCACATATGCCAATCATGGCATAGATGGCGCGACGGAGTTTCCAGTCAGGGAAAATTCGGAGGTAGAAGAGCAACATTGATATCTTGGTCAGACCAATAGCTGCCAGGTAGAGTAATTCGGTAAAGTAAAAGATCTACCCATGAAACATATTAGTCAGGTTCATGTAGAGTCAGTGATCCGAAACACGCACCTCCAGGATCTCTGTAATGTGATTGAAAGACACAAACCACATGTCCTTGCCCATACCAATCTGATTCACTGATAAAGGTTAGAAGAATCTCATACGACAACAGCTGCAACACTTACAAACATATGCGCAAATTGTCAATGGGATGATGAAGAGCATAGCTACAGTCAGAGCCCAGTCATCAAGACCCCATTTTGAGCTAGATCCGGGTAGTCGAGCAGCCACTCGCATGAGATAGGCTAGAATAGCAAAGCCTCCGACGACCAACGTAGTATACGTTCCAAGTGCCTCCTTATTACGGACTGGAGCACCTAGTAATGTTTGCAGAAATCTCTTTGCAGCTACAACAATCAGCAACACATTTCATCACCAGCATTTTCAGATAGCGTACTGAGTGATTGTTTGATGGTGCAGCTAGCCGTAACACACACACTCAATTTATCTTGAAGTGGCTTGTTAGATTTGATACAGGCGAGATCTGTAAGAGTGCATGGTGAGTCTGGCCCGTTGATGGTCGTGATTGTGCATGTAAGCTATAGAAAATAAGCCTCAAGAACCACTACCTCAAGTCAATCAACATACTGCACAAACAGGTAACTCTGCTGCTGCAAGTTGTAGGATATCTGCAGCAGTCGCATTCTCTAGTTGTTGTGGTTGAAGTGCTTGAGACGCGCAAGCAAATGCGACTAGTAATAGTGCCACGAAGGACTTCATGTTTGGAGTCGGTCAAATCAACACCAGACCTGAGAGCAATCCAGACCAGGTGAGGCTCTTGCTGAAGTGATTGTGGAGATGTCGTTACAAGAAGAGTGCCAACAAGCAGCGGGTCGATGTCCGACGAGACGAGGAGGTCAAGGGGACCATGCTCTAATAAGGAACACATAAGACGCCACACAGGGTAAGGACCTCTGAAACTTGGACGGGAGCATAATCACAATCGGCGGTCCAAGAGTCATGAGCAAAATCCAATCCTGTCTTGTCATTGCCAGATGCAGCCAGGTATGGCATTGTTTCTTCAAGTCAGAGACAGTTTTAGATTTGAGCCATGCGACTTAGCGTTGGAGTATCACTGGGGATTGGAAAGGACCCAGCAAATTGGCGCAGACGGGTGTGATCCGTGAGCGAAGATCGCTCGACACATCTTCAGCCTTGATATGCAAATAAAGGCCCGAGCGCATGGAGAAGAGGAAGCCTGTGCGCGACCTGACGACGGCAATTGTAACCTATTTACTGACTGATGGGTATTTTCGGCGATAACTCGAGCCATGTTGGCCATTGGGAAGGCGTCAAGTCCTTGTTGCTCGTGTCACAGATGATTCGGTGCCCTAAAGATAAGCAGACATGGTATTGCAGAGCCTCTTCGAGTATCCGTATACCACGTGGTGCAGGCAGAAATAGTGATAGACAAGAGTCCGGCAGAAGGGACCGATACCGAGAAGTTGATGAGCCTGAGTCAAAGCATTGATCAAACGGAGGGGTAGGTGGAGTACAATGCCTCTTCGTGATGAGCTGTGACAATTGGTATGTTAGTGTACCATGATGGGGTTTCATGCTTCACCGGCTCATCAAGTCCCGAAAGCAAGATTGTGAGCAAAGATGCCAAGGTGTGTTGAGTCGACAGTGGATGCTTGACATCAATGCCTGTCGCTCAAGCTGTTACGGTCGTAAGTAGCGCATAGAAGGCTCTTCCAGTGGTCGAAGCATTGCTACTGCCTATTTGGTGCACCTTGAGATGAGCTCTCGAACAAGTCGCCGTGCCTGGTCTCGCATCCGCGCTTTCCACCAAACTGTAGCAGATACAAACCAAAGCGGTTTTCCGCACTGGGCCGACCCTTCATGATACCGAAGTGAGCCCACGCGGAAACCAATAGGTAAAGGAAAACTCGTTGGACGCGTGCAGCGAGCGCAATCCTATTTGGACCGTTCGTGTCATGATTCGACCACGGCTATCGACGGCATCTTCTCGTCAACCGCGTAGTGGGCGGTGCAGCGAATAAGAGCCAGTGGACCAAGACTGTTTGCTACCTACGGTGTACCCTTGAATGTGCGAACGAAACTCCGAACGTCTCTGGCAGCTGGCTTTTGTGGTTCCATGACTCGGCTTTGGGTCAAAAGGTTTGGCGCTGGTGAAAAGCACGGTGGGACTCCTCGTATTCCGATGGCTTTCGATGGAGACGCGTGTGGAATGCCGGGGCTAGCTCCTCGGCTTCTCAAAGTCGTTCGGAACGTTCATGTGAAGTCGTCGTGACACCTTATGACAGCAATATAGTCAGTAGAGGTGTGTTCTCGCTCTAGCATAATCATCTTAATGCGGCTTTCTGCGCCTGTGCCACTTTCAGCAAGATTCCTCCATCAATCTGGCAGAAACCAGATTTTGGGAGGTTCTATGATAGCTCGCTCTCATCTGCATTCATTCATGACCATTTTCCAAATCAGCAAGTCTGGAAAGCATAAAACGAGGATATCTCGTGCAACACACACCGCAATAAACTGAGATCTCCAGACAAGCTGCAAATTTTATCAAAGCATCATACCACACTATATGAACAAGAAAAAACATTCGCGTTGAGTCGCAATGTCATCGATAGTCTCTACAGACCTTGTATGGGGTACGACCCTGCTCTAAAATCCCGGCTCCACTCGGAAACCGTGGAGGAAGCTCTCTCCCTCAAAGACATAATCCACAAGTCAAGTCAAACAACAAAACTCATCAGACTCACCAACAGCCAGCTGCTGTAACGCACACAAATGTGCATCGAAAACAAACTATCGCTCTGGCCAGTATCCGTCTCATCTCGAGCCTCTTTGCAATTGACATGGACTGGGTGTTTCATACCAACTGTAAGTTTGTGGTAGGTGTGAAGTCAAAAAGAAGCACGGGTTGGAAAAGCACCACCGCAAAGAGAAGGATCATATGTCGCAACTAGTGTCTTGTGTGTGACACCTGTGACATCCAAGAGAAAGCAAAGACTCATAAGCACATCACAGCTGTGCTGTAAAAACATTCAAATGAAACGAGAAAGAAACCCTGATCATGAACGACAAAGAAAAAGTTTAGATATACATCCAAAAGAGATTTCCTCTCTGGTAAGTTCTTAGAAGCACTCGATGTCCTCAGAAAGGGGATCAGAATGTTCTTTTCATGATGGCGCAATGACTATGATGTAATTAAAGAGGAAGGTCAAGTCAAAAAACGAATCTAGATGCCGAAGAGCATCTTGCGGGGGTCCTCGATGTACTCCTTGACCTTGACAAGGAAGGTAACGGCTTCCCTGCCGTCGAGGAGACGGTGGTCGTAGGTGAGAGCGAGGTACATCATGGGGCGGATCTCGACCTTGCCGTTGACGGCTACGGGACGCTCCTTGATGGCGTGAAGACCCAAGACGGCGGCCTGGGGCAGGTTGATGATGGGGGTACCGTAGAGCGAACCGAAGACACCACCGTTGGAGATGGTGAAGGTACCACCGGCCATATCCTCAATGGTGAGCTTGTTGTCACGAGCCTTCTTGCCGAGCTCGGCAATAGCCTTCTCGATGCCGACCATGTCCATGGACTCGGCGTTGCGGACGACGGGGGTGACGAGACCCTTCTCGGTGGCAACGGCAACCGAGATGTCGACGTAGTCGCGGTAGACGACGGTATCACCACCGTTGGGGCCCTCGATGGCGGCGTTGACGGAAGGAAGGTCCTTCATGGCGAGGACGGAGGCGCGGGAGAAGGCAGACATGAAGCCGAGCTTGACGCCAGTCTTCTTGAGGATCTCCTCCTTGTACTGCTTGCGCATGTCCATCAGAGCCGACATGTCGACCTCGTTGAAGGTGGTGAGCGAAGCAGCGGTGTTCTGCGACTGCTTCAGGCGCTCGGCGATGCGCAGACGCATGCGGTTCATCTTGACCTGTACCAAATTTGTCAGTTCCAACTCGTCCATGCTCAAGGATTGTGTTTGTGTCTTACGCGGCGCTCCTCACGGCTGCCGTAAGCAGACTCCTCCTGGGGCTTGGAGTCCTTCTTGGGCTCGGTCTTCTTGTCGTCCTTCTTGGGGGCAGGTGCAGGCTTGTCGGCCTTCTTGGGCTCCTCCTTCTTGGGCTCGGGGGTCTTCTCCTGCTTGGGGGCCTCCTTCTCCTTTCCACCGTCGGGCTGGGATGATGTCTCCTGCTTGTCTGAGGCGGGTGCCTTGGGCTCCTCCTTGGCCTGCTCCTCCTTGGGGCCCGAGGGAGCACCACCAAGCTCCATCTTCAACAGATCCTGACCAACAGTGACGGTATCCTCCTCGTTGACCAAGAACTCCTTGATGGTACCAGCCTCGGGAGCGTTGACGGCAACGTCGATCTGTAAGTCGGAAGAAATTAGTCTGGTGGAGGTGAAAATCGCGCATGTTGGTGATGGTGTACCTTGTCAGTCTCGATGGTAGCAATCTCCTCATCTTGCTCGACGTAGTCGCCGACCTCTGCGGTTTGGTTAGCTGGGAGTGTTGTAGAAGTTCAAAAGCAATACTCACGTTTTGAGAACTGCTTCAGGGTACCCTCTGTGATGGATTCGGCCATGGTAGGGACCTGAACGATCTTCTCAGCTGTGAAAGAGCTGTCAGTATGGCAACAGAGATGTTTGCAGGCAAGTTGACGCACCATATCCGCGAGTCTGGACCTGTGCGATGGGAGAAGAGCGGAGGAGATGTGCGGGTGTCCTGAGGATGTGATCAGGAGGAGAGCAGAAATGTCGATATATTTGTATGTTTACCTCGGTTGTTGTGACAGGAGAGCAGAGGAGCGCGAGACGGACGAGGTAGAGAGACATCTCAGAGCAGCGGCAGAGCGAGTAGCGTATCTGGGAGCGGCGCGGACAGCAGGGCGCAGAGAAGCACCTGCAGCCAGGCGGAGGCATTGACGGCTGGACATGATGGCGGACGTGGGAAACAAGCAGTCGAGAAAAAGGCGAGAGTAGAACGACAGAGGGCGCGGCGAGATGATGATGCGCGGCGCGTAGTTGTGCAGGTCGGTCTGCGGTATATAGATGCAAGTAGGAGTTGCAGGGGTAGCAGCAGTTGATGCTTTGCAGCAGACGGGAGATGGCAGCAGCGAAATGTCAGGCTTCGTCGTGATCAGCCGCAACCAAGCGCAGGCCTTTGCTACGTCAAGGAAGTCTTCCCGACTTCCCGACTTTCTCCGCCTTGCTCAGATGCAGCCCTATCGAGCGCCAAGAGGTCAGCAACCGCAGCTGCCCAGCCTGCAACTGGCTGGCGCGCATATCGACGCCAATTGGGAAGTCGCAACTCTGTAAAGAAGCACTCACACTCCGGACGACCATCTGGATCTTTTCACACAATGGCCAACATACCCGCCATGTAATTGCCCATCCGACCCGACGTTAACGTCTCGCGTGCGCGTGCCCATTGCTGATTCTCGTCGTCACAGCCGTCTATACCGCCGGTCACTCAAGCTGGCCCTTGACTGGTCCGTCCACCGTTACCTCTGGCGCGGCCAGGCCTTGTACATTCGCTCTCTCTTTGAAGCCAACGCCAACATCCGTGAGCCCAGACAACAGAGAGTGAGTGCCATCCGTCCATCACCGCACGCCTTTCTCGACCACTACACGCCTTGCTACACTGGACCATCACGCGCCTACCTCGACTACACCACCCCAATGCTGCCGCTACATCACAACTCCCCTCCGGAAAACGGTCCGCTGACTCTCCCTCTCTCGCCAGATTCTCTTCGACCAGACCGAGGAACTCCTCAAGCAGTGGAAGCACCCCGACCCCTACCGCCCTCCCACCGCTCCCGGCGGCAGCAAGTACGAGCGCAACCTTCCCTGCCACATCCTCGAGCGTACGTCTCTTCTCTCCCACTCCGACCTCGCCCTCTTCGCCCACTGACCGTTCCTTTCACAACAGCTCCCCCGCCAGGCTGTTAAATGTAGATACCACAAAGCCAACAATTCGATACCAATTCACGTTTTCTGTTCATCAATTCGCTTTTCCTTCTTCTCTTGTTCCTCGCTCAGAAAGACTTTGCTACATAGCAGACGCAGCACACACGCATACAACTCGGAATCAATCTTCTACATGATGATAAAAAAGTATAGAGTCAAGCACTGAATTTCTTTCCACTTTGGTACTCTTTCAAGAGACTGAGGCTGGGATACATTGATGCTACGTACGATATCTGAATTTGAACGATTCGAAAATGTATTACACTTCTCTCAACCCGCTCTGTCCATGTTCTTTCCATCCTCTTCAAGCTGTGCTGTTCTTTACATTTGCTGTGCTTTTGCCATCTCTGGATTGTTGAATATGCACAATCCTTCCAATGGGCCAGATTCCATCACCCTCTCTCAAGACAACACACAGGCGACGCTGGAGCCATCAGAATGCGCAGTTTTTTCTCGACGGTAGCAAAGTCCATAGAGAGGGGATAACATCACGACTCTCGATGGATACTTCCATCTGCTAAACGAATTGTGCATTTATACTACTGTCCGCGTGACAGTGTCTTTGTACATGGTTAGGAAGGATGGGAAGTACTGACTCCTGAGTGGAGACGCTATGTCGGTTTCGACGGACTGACTTCCTGCCAAACGTCCTCATGGTTACTGTTGTCTTGTCTTGTCTTTACCTCATTTGATTCGAGTCCATTCGTAAGTGCTTTGAGTGTTTAACTTCCCTCCACTCTGCATACTGTTTTGGTGGCATTTGATATTCTGCATGTCATCTGGTTGGTAGGTCTGCTTTCAATGACTTCCTTTCTATTCTCTGATGTTTCTGCAATGGTGTATCTGTTGGTTTGTATGGCTTTGCTCTGCTCTGCTTGCTGGATATGGCTCTGTTGCGTTTCTTGCTGCCTCTTGGATCTTTGCTCTCCTTCATATTTGGTGTCCTTGCTTGCAGTCGTATCTACTATCTGTGCTGTAAGTCTGATTTTGCTTGCTGTTGATCGTTTCGCCTGGCCCAGTCTCTCGTTCTCGTAGTGGTTTTCTCATGGTCTTCGCTCTCGCTGGTTTCTGCTGACTTCGTAGTGATTGGACGCTTTGGCTGCCCCTTGGTCCTTCAAATCGTTGCTGTCCTTGGTTCTCGTGGTGGTTTCCTTGTTTGTTGCGATTTCGCTGGTTTCTCGCTTTTGTGGTGATTTTCTTCTGTTGGCGGTGATTTGCTGCTTGTTCGTCGTCGCCGTTATCGAGGTCGCGCATCCTCGCTGTTGATGTATCTGCATTTCCAGCAGTGATGTTTGGTGAGTCTCCTGGGAGTATGTCCTGCAAGGTCGAGATGGGAAAGGGTAAGGAAGAGGAGGTGATGGTGGAAATGGTATGAAGAAAAAGAGGAAGAAATGAGAAGAGAGGAAGGGCAAAGTGCGTAAAGTTTAACAAAGCTGAATTGGTTGATGTAATGGTATCAAAAGCGTGTCATTCAGCTAATTCCCCTCCAGTCTCATTTACCCATCCGTGGCCACGGTTGGTAATGTACAGCCCTGTTCTCTCTGCAAAGACTCAACTCGGGAAAAGTGTGAGAAGTTTGCCTTGCGAATGTGTCGAAAAAAAGAAAATGCTCTTCCCGTTAATAAAAAAATCACTTGTGCCCAGTCCGTTAAACCCCCATTATCGTAGCTGAAGAAAGCAGCACCCCGCGCGCCGTAAAACCCAAAGAATCAAAAGTTGAAGCGAGTTGCTTACAGCTCCTGGCTGGGGCCGCCGGCAGCCTTGGGGGCAGCGGTCTTCTTGGGAAGAAGGTCTGGAAAGCATGTTAGAATGTGGAGATCTGATTGTGGAGGTGGCGCAAAACGTACTCTGGTGGATGTTGGGCAGAACACCACCCTGGGCGATGGTGACGTGTCCGAGAAGCTTGTTCAACTCCTCATCGTTGCGGATGGCGAGCTGAAGGTGACGAGGGATGATACGGGTCTTCTTGTTGTCACGAGCGGCGTTACCAGCCAACTCGAGGATCTCAGCAGCCAGGTACTCGAGGACGGCAGCGAGGTAGACGGGAGCACCTGATAAAGCGCGTTAGATGTGGTTGGATTGGATTGAAGGATGCGATTTGACTCACCGGCACCGACACGCTGGGCGTAGTTGCCCTTGCGGAGGAGACGGTGGACACGACCAACGGGGAAGGCGAGACCAGCCTTGGAAGAACGGCTGAGATGGAAGTCAGAATGTGGTTCAAGTGATTTGAAATGTGAAAAACGCGTTGTTTTGGTTGAGAAAAGCGCGTCAAAGGAGGCGCAAAAGTGAGAAGTGAATGAAGGAGGGAATTGCGCTTACCTCTGAGCGCTGCTCTTGGTGCCAGTGGCTTTGCCGCCAGACTTGCCGCCAGTCATTTTGATTGATTTGGTTGGGGGGGTTGAAAAGTTGGGTTGAAAAGTGGTGCTAGAAAGCGGATCGATGAATACGTTGGACGTGAGTTGAGAAGCGTGGATGAGAGATGAAGGAAGAGGGACAGCAGGCTTGGTCGGGGAGCTCTCTAGTATTTGTAGAAAGTCGGCTTTGACGTTGCTTCCCCCAGGATCAACCAGCTTCACTGCGATGGTCTGTGCGCATCGCGCCTGCCGCTTGTGATCTCGCTGCGCGCACCTTCCTCCAAATTGGCGCTATGCCTCTTTGGCCCGCTTTCGCTTGGCGTTTTCCACAGCTCAGATCCAACTGGCAGCGACGCGTTGATTCAAGCTCGTGCCCCATTGTATAAAGGTCCAGCGTTCCCCGACGACAGCACCCTCCCCTCTTCTTTCTTCATCCATCATCAACACTCCGCGCATTTTACGTGTCAACCACCCACATCAACTCACTCAACTCAACAACTCAGTCTTTCCGACTTTTCAAATCCACATCACTCGAAATGGCACCCAAGGCAGCTCAGAAGACTCCCACCACTGGCGGCAAGGCCCCTGCCGCTGGCAAGGCTCCCGTTGAGAAGAAGGAGGCTGGCAAGAAGACTGCCGCTCCCTCCGGTGACAAGAAGAAGCGCACCAAGACCAGAAAGGAGACCTACTCCTCCTACATCTACAAGGGTACGCCACTTCACTTCCACCTCATCCGAATCGCGTCTTTTCCTTGATCGCATCACTTGCTTTCATCGATTCGACTCTTTTCGCATCAACAAATCGCGTCTTTTCGCGCTCTTTTCATCTCCAGCATTCACTGACGCGTCTTTTCTTCCACAGTCCTCAAGCAGGTCCACCCCGACACTGGTATCTCCAACCGTGCCATGTCCATCCTGAACTCCTTCGTCAACGACATCTTCGAGCGTGTTGCAACCGAGGCTAGCAAGCTCGCTGCTTACAACAAGAAGTCGACCATCTCTTCGCGTGAGATCCAGACCTCGTACGTCACCACAACATCCTCATCTCTCACTTTCCTCTTTTCTGACTTTCATCCAGCGTCCGTCTCATCCTCCCCGGTGAGCTTGCCAAGCACGCCGTCTCAGAAGGCACCAAGGCTGTCACCAAGTACTCTTCTTCCACCAAGTAAGAGTTGCTTTGATCACAAATCATTTGTTGATCTGATGGCTTCCTTTTCTCTGTGATACCACCACCTCAAGTTTCAGCATGATCCTGAACTGGGCTTTGGGCAACGGGGTGGTCTCCGATTGGGACGGTGTTTAGCGGGGTTACTTCTTTCTGATAATGCGGTCATGGGAACGGGGTATAAGTTTATTGCGCAGTGTGTTTTTTCATTTTACAACCATCGGGTTTTTTCTTACGACGATTCAAGAGAGAGAAGGCGCATTCAGAGCACAGGTTCGAACGATAACGAGCTGTACATCAAGAGCCGTAGAACCATGGAGGAAACCAAATCGAATTTTTCCAAACCTTTACTACTATCTTTCCACTTTCCTTTCCGTGCTGTTTCCATCTCTTCGTTTTCGAGTTTCTTGCTTCACCAAATATCGAGTCTTTGAAACTGAGAAACAGCAGCAGTAAAACAGCACTTTCGTAATCAGAGAAACAGCACCAGAGACGTGCTGCAACTTGAACTTCAAGAAGCAATGAATATTGGAGCTCGAAACACCGTAAATGTGTCCTCGAGAAGGAGCCACTTGACTCGAGCATACCGTGCTACCCCGAGAACCAGAACCAGAACCAGAACCAGAACCAGAACCAAGTAGAAACGCGAAACTGTCACGGTGGTCCGTTGCTATGGCCCTTGGGCAGAGCAGAGCATCAGAGTCCGAGCTCTCAGAGCTGGAGCTGCACTGGCATGGCAACGAAACAGCGTGTTGCATCGCCGTGATAGACCAGTGTCTGAGATGACGAGTCGTGGAGCTGAGAATAACGTACTAGTACTTGAGAAAGAAACAAGACAAGAGTAAGGGAGAGGAGAAGGAAAAGCGAGGACACGACAGAAAGATAGATGATGTAGTAGTATAGTGAGTGGGATGGTGTGGATGTCCAAGTCAACTTGGTTGTAGACTACCACCCTGTCCCTACTATCACCTACTGTCTCTACGACACTAATGCTGTATCTCTACCTTTTGGGCCAGAAAATACCATGTTACAACCTGTTGTACCTATCCTGGTATGTAGGAGTATCTTCCTCGGCTATACTGGTGTTGACGTGTAAATCCATTGTTCATCTCTACTGCTGTCTATCATTTGCAAGTAACTGAGTGTGTGTTTCTGATGAAGCATGTCAGAAAACATATATTCGCACATGAGAAAGCAACGAAGCTTGATATCATCCAGAACTACCATCAGACGCCCAGAGTCGTATATAAGAGACCTATCAGAGCAATCAGAGTACAGAAACAATCAATGGTGCGGTCACAACGTCGTCGTCGACCTCGAATCAGGTTGTATAGGGTACGACCCTGTTCCTCACAAAAGCCGATTATCTCCGACATCCTCCCAGCCACCTCGAAACGAATGAGACCGACCAGCCACCAAGAAACGCGAACGCCTCGAAGAAATAAGAGAAACGTGAGAAACAGTCAAATTGGTATCTGCTCATTGCTATAAAGTCGAAAAACCCACCGTGAAACTCCGATGAGTGCATAAGTAAGTATCGCGTCGCGTCGGGTGCAAAAGAGAGCTCGCATCCCGAAAAAAGAAACAGACCGTCCTTCCAGACCTCTGTGGTTGCAAGGGAGGGAAAGAAAGAGAAGGAAAAACACCATTGTCCAGGAAAAAAACGCCGTCGGGGTCGTCATGAGCGTATTATTATGCAGTTCGTCAGATAATGGCGTCGTCATCCTCGTCCTCATCACAGCTCTGTACTTCAAGAACAGCGCGTTCGAAGCCAGCTTCGTTGGCGTCGCCTGAGAGTGAGGGCTCCTCCTTGAATACGTGTACGATGCGCGTGGGCGGAGTGGCTTCGATGGCGGTTTTCCAGTCGTTATAATCTGCTTCGTCGCGGATGAGGAAGCCGAGGAGCATGGAGGGATCCATGTCTTCAAGTGATATTAGACGCAGGTGACGTGTGTGACAGGAAGCAATGTCGGCTTCGGAGGGAGACACAGGTAGGAGGGAACGTGTGTAGTGGGGATCGAGGTAGAAGAGGTAGTCGGCTTGGGTGCCGATGAAGTAGTGCGAGGAGGATGGTCGGCCACTGTGAAGAATGGTAAGTCAGAGCAGTGCAGCAGGGAGGAAGAAGAAGAAGAAGATACCCAGCGATGCCGACGCTCTGAGGAAGACGCAAAGCGGACTTGATGGCCTCCCTATAGGACGGAGTCACACCACGAGTGCCTAACCTTGTGCCCAAGAGGATCAGAGTTGGGTTGAAAGAGCCATCGGGAGCGCGAGAGATGCTCATAAGACTGTCCTCGTACACACTCGAGTCATCTGGACGAATGTAGACCCGAAGATCCGAAGAAGTATGCTTGTCTACCAGAGCTCTGTATATGGTCAGCAAAGGTGAGCTGGAAGGAAGGAAAGAGGCGTACTTGATGCAGCGAGCGGCGGCCGAGGGACCAAACCACTCTCCGGGATGCTTTCCACAGGCTTCGCTACCGTGCTTGACGAAGTTGTGGATAGAGAAGGGAGCAGACGGGTCATCTGCGAAGAGAGACAATAGCCTTCGCTCGGCTTCGGTCTGTTGTCCCTTGCGCCAGTCTCGTCCCAGTTCTAGTATTTGTAAAGTGTTTGCCAATAGACTCTGAGCACTCCGGATCATGCAGCCCCAGCCAGTGTCGCTTGTGAAGCCTTGGTTGCCCAACTGCAAGAGCCGAGTCCTGAAAGACAGAGAGGAAGAGGCATCAGGATCGCTAGACTTTGCGATCTGGGAGAAGTTGGATCGGTAGGTCAGCCAGATGCGAGACTCCACATCGTCGAGAAAGGCAGATGGCCAGGCCTTGTCGTTGGTAGCATCCTGCACCTGGATCGTCTCGAACTCGTCTTCTTTCTGAGGTGGCGTCGTCGTCGAATCGGAGGGAGCGGCTTCAGTTGTGCGTGTCGAAGTCAGAGTAGAGGGTAGCGAAGGCTGCGGTTGGGTAGAGCTGGGTGGAGGTGATTCGGGATGTGAGTCGTATCTTTGGCCCAGGCACCAGATGGCGTCGTTGTGCGCGTTGGTAGGCATAGGATCTCTGATGTAGTTGATGATGCGTCCGGCAAAGCGGACAAGGTTGTCACTGTTCATGGCAGTGTCTGCATAGGATGGACACAGCAGCAAACAGGCCGTTATCGTCGTCGAATGACCCTTGACCGTGATGGTTGCGTGACGGCTCTGGGGTTCGGAGTTTAATGGAAATAACACCTTGGATGCAGGCACTCACGGACCCTGAAATGATGATGCTCTTCGTTGAAGCGTGCGGGTCCTTTGACGCTTGACGCTTTCCACTTTCGCCTCCATCGCTCTTTCCTCGAAATATCGTACTTGCCTCACTTTTACACATCTTCTGCCTTTGTGCGTTGCTCGCTCTTCCCGTCTAAGACCACCTTTGTATTCATTCATCTTTGCTTGTGCGATCATTCTTCATTATGGGCAAGAAATTGAGACAAAAGGCTGCAAAGTACACCCCACCTCGCAACAAGAACGCCTTTGCATTCCGCGAAGAATCGTCCAACAACCACACTGGTCAGTCTCGAGACTCCCCGCCTGCCACCTCTGTCAGCTGAACCTCTTCTCTCTAGGATCAAATACCCCGAAGCCTTATTTCTCCTTGAGAGACGAACTCCAGAGCACAGAGAAGCATGAATGGACAAAGGAGTCACGTCTACGAGACCACAAGGTTTCGTTCGTCAGCGCTGGCTCTATGGCCCCGATAGATGAGCCTAAGATCGATAGATCGTTCCTGAAGAAGACCCAGAACCATGCCGAGCATGACAGAGATCTTCGCGGCTCCGAGGATGCCATGGCTCAGATGGATATTAACGCTCAACCTTCTGTCGCCATGCCTTCATTACACGACGACGATGACGAAGATGACGATGAGGTCGAAATGGAAGTTGACGAGACAGTCCACATTCACGCCGAATTCACAATCCCCGTCGACCAGTTCCCGCCACAGCAGCAGTCTGAACCTTCGCCTCCGACCGAAGACGCTCCCATGTTCTTTGTCGACACAGCCGGAGACGAATCGCTCGCTTTCAAGGGCACCAAGTCCGTTCCCGCCCCTCGCGCTTGCGCACCATCACCCGCAAGATCGTCGTCGAGCGATGAAGTCGTCTTCCGTGGCCGTGCAGGTGTCACCATTCGCGACGATCCTCCGGCCGTCGCTCAAAAGCCAGCAACCAAGCCAGCACCGAAACCATCGTCCAAGTCATCCAAGCCCATCGCCCAGCCTGTTCCTAAAGTCAACCCTCAGCTTGAGAAGTTCCTCGAGTCGCTAGACAACCCTCCAGAGTGGGCGAAAGACATGTCGGAAAACTCGAAGCCCAAAGAATTTCCCAAACAGCCTGCAGAACACTGGCCTTCGATGGAAGAGGCAAACGGCTTCGCTGATCGTCTCGACCAAGATCTTAGCGGAGTTCATGCTTCGCGCAAGTCAAAGAAGAACAGGAAAAAGCAAAATCGCATCTTCCGTCTCGAGCAGGATCTTGAGGATGAGTTGCTGCGTGACTATATCGACAACATCGCTGCAGAGGACATGCCTACCCGCGCTCGTGGCCTGGGTGGCGACTCTGGAGATGACACGGACGACTTCTTTGACGATCTTTTGAACGAGGAAGAGAAGGATCCAGATGATGTCGATGTCACTGGCTTGGAGGATGAATGGGAGGACGAATCTGACTCCGATGAAGAGGAAGAGGAGGATGATGAGGACGAAGATGACGACAACAGCAGCGAGGACAGCTCCGAACTCGAAGAACGTCTAGCGCGTGAAGAACGCGAGGCCTGGGAAGACGATGCAGACATCAGAGAGCGACGTGCACAGGCAATGACAGACGAAGAGCTGGCTCTCCTGTTCATGAAGCAGGAAGAGCTAGGCATCGACGGAGACGATATCATGCTCTACGATGATCGCTTCGGAGATGTTGATGGTGCTCGCGCAGGTCTCGCAAACTACTCTGTCAAGCAAACGCCAAAGAGTGGCAAGAAGAAGAAGGGTGGAAGGAAGAGCGACCACTTCCCCGACGCCACTCTTATGGCAGATGTCCTGGAGCAGGATGCATACGGCGGCTTCGACGTTATGGACTACGACCGCCCCAGTCTGAGAAAGAAGAACAAGGGTCGCAAGTCTGGTCCACTTCCCGAGGAGCTTGGTCTGTCAGACTCGGACTTGGTCGAGGAGCTGCAAAACCAATGGGCCAACGACCGCTCAAAGAAGGCCAGCAAGAAGGCCGAGCGTGAAGAATTGCGCCAACTGGGTTTGCTCGGCAAGAAGAACAAATTCAAGCCCGATATGAACCAACGCTACACCGAAGGCATTACCATGGGTCAGGTCAGATTCGAGCTTCAAGACTTCTTGGAGGAGGACGATATGACCACAAAGGCATTCCCACCCATGCAAAAGAACGATCGCAAGGTCCTCCACGAGATTGCCAATCACTTCAACCTCAAGTCCAAGTCTGTTGGAAGCGGCAAGAACAGAGCACCTGTTCTTATCAAGACATCGAGGACTATCGAATGGAGCTCGGAGCACTTCACCCGCGCCACATCATTTGTCGGCAAGGGATACATGAAGAACTCCTCCAGAAAGCCCAAGACCACCGGTGCCAGCGAAGTCAGGAGAACCAGAGCGATGGGTGGCGGCGGCGGTGGTGCTGCCGCATACCGCAACGGCGATGTCGTCGGTCACAACGCATCAGAGATTCCAGCAACCAACTTTGGCAGAAAGCTCATGGAGAAGATGGGTTGGGCTGCCGGTATGTCGCTTGGAAAGGAAGGCTCCGGTGGTCTTCTTGTCCCTGTGCAGGCTACTGTCAAGTCGGGCAAGGCTGGTCTGGGTTAGATGGCTGTTAGTCTTGATACCCATTGCAGAGCTCTGTTTGATAGATTTTGGCGTCTTGGGATTGGTATGCATGGAGTGGCTTCTGGTGTTGTGACGGGTTGATGATGAATGATGGGCGTTTCTGGCATTTTTGTTTACAAACACTGAATGTCTTGTAGACGTTTTCCTACTTCACTGCATCGATAGAACTGCATTATATAGAAAGCATACAACTTTCGCAAGAGCGTAGTCCACACATTCTTTCCCTCTTCTGACACGTCTTTTCTCTCTTCCACCACGTCTTCATTCTTCCAATACGTTCTTTTCTCCACTCTTGTGGAACATTCTGGCCTCGACACAACAACAACGACCACCACTCTCAGACCAAGAAAACGCAGAAAAAAAGGAAATAGCTTTATACCATACACATCTACCACATCATGCCAAACCTCAAACCTTCCTCTTCAACAAGCCCCTAAAGAAATCAAAACTATTGCTATCACTCTGCAACTCCCACTTCCTGCCCGTCGGTCTATCCTCCCAACCCAATTCCTCAGCAACAAGCAAGCCCCAGTCACTCGTGATTCCCTTGATTCTCGCTTTAACACCTCCTTCTTGTTCCAATGTTACGATTTGATCGCTGTGTAACCAATGTTGATAGTAAACATCCAGTAGCGGTGTGAAGCCGGAGTTGCAGAAACGCAAATACAGCGATTGGAATGAGGTGAGTATACTGGCCAAAAGTTTCTCTGGCGTCATAGGTGCCAAACCAGCAGCTTTACACAAAGCATTCAAAGAGGTTGTGGGAGCGGAATTAGACACATTAATGCCAATTCCACAGATAAGTGTATAGTCACCCCCCGCATAAGAGCTATTCACCAAGATCCCACCAATCTTGACGTAATTCTTCGGATCTTTGAGGTTTGGTGAGGTTCCTGCGGAGGGGGAGAGAGCGTAGATGTCATTAGGCCATTTGAGTTTGATTGGGAGGGCAGCATATCCGCGGTCGTAGGATTGGATGCCAGAAACAATTGCTAAAGCGCAGAGGTATTGGATAAACACCACTGGAGCGGAAGCAGAAAGTTGCATTGGGTGGCGAAGCACAGTGCTGAACATTAGAGACCCGGGAGGTGATACCCAAACATTGTTGCCGCGGCCTCTTCCTGCAACTTGTGTTGTTGCTGTTGCTGTAGTGCCAGTGGGAAGTTTATCGAGTAGAGTTGGGTTCTTTTCTAGCAATGTTGAAGTGGAGGTTACGACTTCGCCGTAGATAAGTACGTTTCCGAAGGTTTCGGAGATGTCGTGGTGGTGACGGGATTTGTAGGCTGAGAGGTTGGAGAAGTAGGCGTGGTGGTTGAAGTAGGGGGTTTGTTTTGTGTCCGGGAGGGAGGTGTCGTGGATGAGTAGGGTTTTTGTTAGTTTGTCGTAGTCGACTATGCCTTCTGTGTCTGGTTTGGCGTCTTGCTGTGAGGTAGATGCAGTGGATGATGGGTTGCTTATTGTGGTGGGAAGGATGTCCTTTACCACTGCAGGAAGTGCATCAGCCACTTTTTGCAGACTGAGGGTGCTGGTGGCTTCGGCTTTCCAAGGCCCACTCTGCTTCTCGAGACTGAAAGTGTCGTTTTCGCCTTTGATGAGATGTTGGCCATCCACTTCTTTGACGATCTCAGACCATGATGACACGATTTCTGAAACCTCGGAAGCTTCCAAGGTCGACATGTGCAGGCGAGACAGCGAAGGTACCCCTTGGTCGTCCTGGCTAGGTGTCAATCCGAGCTTGGCCAGACATGCCTTCATGAAGTCAACGCGTTGCTTGTCATCTGCAGCAAGAGCCTCGACAATCCTTGGGTATGCAGGATTATCACCACCCTTGGTCAGGTTGACTGCAGCGAATCTGTAGCTGTATAAGCCTGTGTATCGCCAGATCTAGCACAAAACTTACTCTGGATGCGGACCGGTCAAGACAACAGAGCCTTCGCCTACTTTACGGTACACCACTGCAGCAGCACCTTCACCAGAGTCGACATGCAGACGCTCGGTATAGCTGGCAAGTACCTGCACACCTTGATCCTTGTACTTTTCAGCATCAACGAAGACACCACCGCCATTGTAGTAAGAGCGGAAAGTCGCAGGCACAGCTCCTCCAACAGTGGTCAAGGCTTCCTTGTTAACACTCAACTCAGCCGCCCTGGCACCAGCCTCGCTGTGGTACACGAAGCCAGGGAAAGCAAGACCTCTGCAAACACCGGGATAGAAGCCAAGTTCTCTATCACCACACACCTCCATACCCTTCTTGCCAGCTTCAAACTCGCAGCGCTTACACGCGTAGTAGCCGCCAGCACAGAGACCGAGGTAAGCACCTCCCTTGTTGACATAGGCGGAGATTTTACGGTTGCCTTCGCCGTTCAGAGTGCGACAGTAGCCTACATCTGCTCCACCGGGCATAACGAACAGAGCGCAAGATGCAGTCCATGGCTCCTTGAGAACAGATTCTCCAGTAATGGGAATGACAGCATAGTTTGGACCGAGAAGGCGGCGCAAAGACCAGAGACAGTGACGGACAGATTCAACCGTAGAGCCATTGCCTGAAAATCGAACATCAATAAACAGCAAGCACAATCACTTGCAATAGAATACACACCCGAATAAACAAGCACATTAACCCTTTTGTCAGCCATAATGGTGTATTTGTGGCAATTACTCGATTCGTAAATGGCCGAGAATCCTCGCTGTTTCTTGGATGATGATGACCAGCACTTTTCGTTCTTCTCGATACTCGACAGAAATCTGGAAAATGGCGGCCGAAAGAGATCCCAAGCAGAACAGCGCAAGTGCAGTCGTGGATGATGATGAGCCAGATGATTGGTAGGTCTTTGCTCTTCCTTGGACTCTTTCTGGTATGACTCGATTGCTCACCAAATGCCTGCAGGGACAAGCGTATCTTCAGCACTGGCTGCTCCGGTAAGTGATTGAACGAGTTTTTGAAGTAAAGAGTCGACTACTGAGATGTACAACAGTCGAAAACACACGCCTAAACGATTGCTTCTTCGAAAAGAAGGATTGGAGACAGTGCAAGTCAGAGGTGAGTCGAGCGTCGGGTGGGAAAATCGTCGGACTTTTGGGGCTTCGGTTCTCGGGATTGATGTCTTGCAAGCAAATACTGACTATTCGAGAACAGATGGAAGAGTTTAAGCAGTGCTGGAAGAAGCAAGGCAATGATCAGAGAACCGATCAGAAGAATGTCTGAAAGAATTGAGAGATTAGTGCAAGTGCAGCTCGAGCTGGTGATTACACTGCATGAGAGCTCGATGGGCCCGGAGGATGATGAAATGTCACCACCATGGTCTTTCAACCAAAATACTAAACAACTGTCCAATATTCTGTTTCCATCTTCTTGGAATCTTGTCAATCACGCGTGCTAGTCGTGTTCTAGGCAACAGATAGCGTAAGTGGCCTATATGGACGGTAAGTACCATGATGGTTTCTGTGACGAGGCAAGCAGCTTCCATCTTCTGCGTCGCCACGCCATTTGCTTGATCATCCTTCTGCCTGAAATCCTCACGCGCAACAAATAAAATTACATCCCAAAATGCGCGTCACACTCGTTCGTGAGGTCGTGACTGGCCTCGAGTCCGCCGTCAGATCTTCGCAGCGCAACATCATCCGCACACGCTCATCGCATCTCGCGCCATCGACCTACAGAAGCTTCAACTCGCAGACCCGCCGCTACGATGGAAACACACCGGCTGCTGCAAACACAGCCGCTCCTCGCGCCCCTGTACCTCAATCGTCATACACACCCAAGGCCGCCGCTGCTGCTCCAGCTCCCGCCGCACCAAGCGAGCCCATGCGTTCGCTCACCGATGGCCTGAGCGATCCCCCACCGACTCTCGACGAGGGCGAGAAGCAAGTCGATTGGAGCCGCTCTTTCCACGGAATCTCTTCAACGCCCTTCAGCTCCGAGGCTGCTGCCATTCTTACACAAGACATCGACTTTGACGACATTGAGATCAAGCCCGACGGAATCATCTACCTGCCTGAGATCAAGTACAGAAGGATTTTGAACAAGGCTTTCGGCCCTGGAGGTTGGGGTCTTGTGCCCCGTGGCGAGACCATCGTAACTGGCAAGCTGGTCACCAGAGAATACGCTCTTGTTGCTGGAGGATAGTGAGTGTTGTTTCCCTTAACTATACTGGCTTTTTGAGCTAACATTTCTGCTAGACTTGTCTCGATAGCTCGTGGAGAGCAACAGTACTTTGACCCCGATGGCATTCCCACCGCAACCGAGGGCTGCAAGTCCAATGCTCTCATGCGCTGCTGCAAGGATCTGGGTATTGCTTCGGAACTCTGGGACCCGCGATTCATCCGCAAATATATGAAAGAGATGGCCAAGGAGATGATTGTCGAGCATGTCATGACAAAGAAGAGGAGAAAGCACTTTATGAGAAAGGATGACGAGTTGAAGTATCCTTTCAAGGAGGTCATTATCCCTGGTCAGACTCCTGCTAGAAAGTAGGAGGGCTGTGTTTAGATAGTTGGAGAAAGCCATTCTGGCCGAGTTGTACAATATTATAGAGATAAACCATGATGGTGCAAGCAAGTTTATCCAAAGTGATTTGTACAGAGTATGATACATGGCTAAAAATACAGTTCATATGCTCGTCTCGAGAAGCGCATCTCGAGTATGTGGAAGATAATTGTCTACCAGAGCTTCCACGAAGAAGACTTTGGCTCAGCACCAGCACCTGGTGTGACATTACCAGAGTTCAGTTCTGCAAACTTCTGAGCATCCTCCTCTTCCTTTTTCTGACGGCGCAACTCCCTCGCTCTCTCCAGACGCGCTTCTTTTTGCTTGCGCTCGACTTGCTTGCGATCGATAATCTCCATGGCGCGCGTCATGCCTTCCTTCTCGGCCATACGTTTGTACTGGCAGTATTGGTACATGCCCGCGGATCCAATGACGAAAGTGCCGACTGCCCAGTTGGCTGCAGATTGAACGGGTGCTACAATAGCCAAGTTAGCGACGGCGATTGACATTTGTGAGAGGGTTCATCGACATACCCCTCCAAATAGCCCTCGAACTTCCTACGACAAAGCCAGCGGTGATTCCAGTGAGCAACGAGTCTCGCACACAAGGCTTCTTGGGCAAAGCGGCAAAATCCTCAATCTTAATGCTCTGAACGGCGTCGGTAATAGTGACATCGGCAGCTGAGCCACCGGCGGTATGCTGTGATGCGGCGGCGGCGTAGACGTTCGCATTCTCAGGTTTGACGGAGTGAGTGCGCTCAGCGCCTTTCCATTGTTCGCCAGTAAAGGCCTTTTCTGAGCTTGCGGGTTGCCGTGTTGGGTCTTCTGACATGGTTGTGTGTGTGGTATATGAGAAACAGAGTGATCAATTCGAGAGTGGATTGTTCAAAAGTCGATGAACTCATGCGGCAAAGACGAGGGGCCAGACCCTGACCCTAGCGTAGGCTAGCCGAGATCCGAGATGCAGTGTCAGCCCTAATCTTAAAGATGTCTTCGCGTGGTGCATCGCGTGTTCGTGTGTCGAGCGCGAAGGGGGCTTCGTTTACCGCTGTCCGTTGTTTTTGTATGTCGTCAATCTACATGCCCATTCTCCTATACCAATCCTGCTGCAAGCTTGAAGACTTGTGTTTGTTCTTCTGAGAGGGCGTATTATACCGATACCGTCACAGGCCCTACGACTTATGCTTTTCTATTCTACAAGGACATAACCGACATTCTTTACCACACATCGACATTAATTCGAGAATCACAACACACATCCACCCACCATGGCGCGACAGAACGGCCAGAACTTCCGCCGCATGGGCAAGAATGGTAACGCCTCGTACAGTTCACGGAAGATGAAGACAGCAGACATCTCTACGCTACGAGGTTCCGAACAAACGTCACAGAATGAGAAACTTGAGAACACACGGCTGGCTCACAAGATCGACGAGTCCATGGGATTCGAACGCTTTGAGGCCGGCAAGAAAAGAGAAGGATGGCTTATCAACATGCACAGCACCACCATCGAAGACTCCAAGAACCAGGGAGGTCGCGCCGGCGTCGACTTTTACTTTCTACAGGACGATGGAGTCACTTTCAAAGCTACCCTTCAATACGACCCGTATTTTCTTATTGCTGTCAAGAGAGGCAAAGAAGCCGAAGTCGACGAGTGGTGCAAGAGGTCCTTTGAAGGCATGGTCAAGACGGTTCAGAGGGTAGACAAGGAAGATCTGTCAATGCCGAATCATTTACTCGGACACCGACGAACGTTCCTCAAACTCACATTCGCCAATGTCGATCACCTACTACAAGTCAGAAGAGGCATCTCGCCCATCGCCGAGAAGAACAAGAGCAAGATGAATGCCATGGACACATACGCCGAGGTCGCAACCGCAAATGCCGGCATGGATTTGTTTGACGACGACTTTGAGCAGGCCAACAAAGCCAGCGTCTTTGACGCTAGCGACTTCATCGTCGACATTAGAGAATACGACGTACCATATCACGTACGAGTAGCCATCGACAAGGACATCCGAATAGGAAAATGGTACACTGTCGACGCGAAACACGGTCACATCACCTTGACCTGTGTTGAAGAGAGGCTACAGCGTGCAGATCCTGTTATTCTGGCTTTCGATATCGAGACTTGCAAAGCACCGCTCAAATTCCCTGATGCTGCTGTGGATCAGATCATGATGATTTCATATATGATTGACGGTCAAGGTTTCCTCATCACAAATCGAGAAATCGTCTCTGAGGATATTGCCGATTTCGAGTATACACCCAAGCCCGAGTATGAAGGACCTTTCCTGATCTTCAACGAGCCTGACGAGAGAGCTCTACTGGAACGTTTCTTTGACTGTATCAAGGAGGCTCGTCCGACAATCATTGTTACATACAACGGTGACTTCTTCGATTGGCCGTACGTCGAAGCCAGAGCTAGTATCCAAGGCATTGACATGTACCAAGAAATCGGCTTCCGCAAGAACAGCGAGGACATCTACCAGTCTAACTACTGCGCGCATATGGATGCTTTCGCCTGGGTCAACCGTGACAGTTACTTGCCTCAGGGAAGTAGAGGTCTCAAAGCTGTTACTGTAGCCAAACTTGGCTACGACCCTGATGAATTGGATCCGGAACTCATGACACCATACGCTCAAGAACGACCACAGACTCTGGCCGAGTACTCTGTTTCAGACGCTGTGGCGACATACTATCTCTACATGAAATACGTCCATCCATTCATCTTCTCGCTATGTACCATTATTCCGCTTGGACCTGATGATGTGTTGCGAAAAGGTACTGGTACGCTTTGTGAGATGTTGCTCATGGTCCAGGCCTACCAGAAGGAGATTGTCCTACCCAATAAGCATCAAGCGCCGCGAGAAGCTTTCTGGGAAGGTCATTTGCTCGAGTCAGAAACCTATGTTGGTGGTCACGTCGAGAGTATTGAATGTGGTGTTTTCCGCGCAGACATTCCATGCAATTTCGCCGTCGATCCAGCTGCAATCGACGAACTGATCAAGGAGCTTGACAACGCGCTCAAGTTCAGTATCACAGTAGAAGAGAAGAAGTCATTAGACGATATCGAGAACTACGAAGAGGTCAAAGCACAGATCTTGGAGAAGTTGATCCAGCTCAAGGAAACACCAAATCGCAAGGAGAAGCCTCTGATCTACCATTTGGATGTTGCATCCATGTACCCCAACATCATGACAACAAATCGTCTGCAACCGGATTCTATGATCGAAGAGGCAGATTGCGCTGCTTGCGATTTTAACAGACCTGGAAAGACTTGCGATCGAAGGCTACCCTGGTCATGGAGAGGTGAATACTTACCTGCAAAGCGCGATGAGTACAACATGATTCGTCACGCTTTGGAGAGTGAAAAGTTCCCAGGCAAACATGCAAACAGCCTGGCCCGAAGCTTCCAAGAATTGTCATTAGACGAACAATCTGTGCTAGTCAAGAAGCGACTACAAGATTACAGCAAGAAGATCTACCACAAGATTCACGAAGCCAAGACCATTGAGAAGGAAGCCATCATTTGTCAACGAGAGAATCCTTTTTATGTCGACACTGTCAAGGACTTCCGTGACAGAAGATACGACTTCAAGGGCAAGCAGAAGGTGTGGAAAGGCAAGACTGAAGATCTGAAGAAGGCTGGTGCCTCGGCAGCTGAGGTCGACGATGCGAAGAAGATGATCATCTTGTTCGACTCTCTTCAACTTGCCCATAAGGTCATCCTGAACAGTTTCTACGGTTATGTCATGAGAAAAGGCTCTCGTTGGTATTCTATGGAGATGGCTGGTGTCACATGTTTGACCGGTGCTCGCATCATCCAAATGGCACGTCAGCTGGTCGAACGAATCGGAAGACCCCTCGAACTCGACACTGATGGTATCTGGTGTATTCTTCCCGCGACATTCCCCGAAAACTTTGCGTTCAAGATGAAGAATGGCAAGAAGATTGCCATGTCATATCCTTGTGTCATGTTGAATCATCGCGTTCACGATGGCTTCACCAACCATCAGTACCAAGAATTGGTAGATCCTCAGACTTTCCGCTACGAGACACACAGCGACAATACCATCTTCTTCGAAGTCGATGGTCCGTACAGAGCCATGATTTTGCCTACTTCCAAGGAAGAAGACAAGAACTTGAAGAAGCGTTATGCTGTTTTCAACCACGATGGTACTCTGGCTGAACTCAAAGGTTTCGAAGTCAAGCGTCGTGGTGAGCTCAAGCTGATCAAGATCTTCCAAACGCAGATCTTCAAGTTCTTCCTTGAGGGCACTACGCTTGAGGAGACATATGGAGCAGTCGCCAAAGTCGCAAACAGATGGCTGGACGTATTGGACTCACGTGGTTCCACTCTGGCCGATGAGGAACTTATCGACCTAATTTGTGAGAACAAGAGTATGGCCAAGACACTTGAAGAGTATGGTGCGCAGAAATCGACTGCCATCACCACTGCAAAGCGTCTTGCCGAATTCTTGGGCGAGCAAATGGTAAAGGATAAGGGTCTCAACTGCAAGTACATTATCTCGTCACGACCCAGAAACTCTCCCGTTACTGAACGTGCCATCCCGGTCGCCATCTTCTCAGCTGAAGAATCAGTCAAGAAGCATTTCCTTAGAAAGTGGATGAAGGATGACCCGGGTGACATGGATCCCCGTACTGTGATTGACTGGAACTACTACCTTGAACGTCTGGGCTCGGTCATTCAGAAGCTGATCACTATCCCTGCTGCTCTGCAGAAGATCCGTAACCCTGTACCTCGTGTGGCTCATCCCGATTGGCTCGAGCGCAGAATCAGAATCAAGGATGATGTCTTCAAGCAGAAAAAGATGACGGACATGTTCCAGAAGAAACCCTTGGAAGCTGCCGATATCAATTCAGTCAATGGAAGAATCGTCGGTGATCTTGAGGACTTTGGTTCTTCGTCGTTGACTGTGCCGAAGAGGGCTATGGTTTCTCGAGTTGCATCGTCTCAGAAGAGAAAGGTTGCTGATGTCGAATCTGTTGTGCCTGTCAACCCTTACGACAGCCTTCCTCCGAATATGCCTTCCATTACTGAAGACTACGAGGGATGGCTTCAGTACCAGAAGAAGAAGTGGAAGATCCAGAAGCAAGCTCGTAAGAGAAGACGCCAGCTCTTTGGTGAAAAGAGAGTCGACAATACCGATGCTATCGGTAACATGTTCCGCAACCAAAGTGAGTTGATGTACAACTCGACCTGGCAGATCTTGCAGCTGTGCGAAGGCGAGACCCCGGGTGAAGTCAAGGCTTTCGTCTTGATCGATCAGAAGGTACACCAACTCAAGGTTGTCGTGCCGCGTCAAGTTTTCCTCAACCTCAAGGGAGATGATTTACCCGATGTGTCTGTGGATGGCGTACAAGCCGAGAAAGTGGTCAACTACACTCTGCCGAACGGTCATCCCTCAGTACATCTCTTCAAGCTCAGCATGCCTGAACACGTCTACATCAAGGATGCGGACAAGCTTGCAGCTCTCTTCAACCACCCTAGTGTTGAGGGAGTATACGAGACGCAGGTGCCGCTGGACATCAGAGCAGTCTTGGAGCTTGGCAGCACTTGTACTTTCGACGAGAAGCAGGCAGGTGTTTTGGGCAGAGGTATGACACATGGTTTCGACTTGTCAGCACTGCACTACGTGCCTCCCAAACAACCTTATCTGTCTTCTGCTCCGATGAGCTATCTCTATCTCTACCACGTTATCGCTGGAGAGCGCCAGATCTTCGCCTTGTTCTGCTCGTCGAAAAAGGAAGCCCAAATTGTTGTCCTCAACAGATCTCGTGCTGATCAAGGTATGCCCAATGTCGACCGCATCTATCAAGACATGTTCGCCAAGAAACTGGAAGAAAGCAATGGCGAGCAGTGGCAGGATGTCTTTGAGTACCAAGAAGGTATTCACTTCAAGACTGTCAACGTCACCACCAAGAAGAGAGCACTGCAAGAAATTGGTGATGCCATCAAGAAGATTCAGAAAGAGGAGACTAATCCTTTGATGGTCGTGATTCAATCTCAACAGCCTCGTCTGCTTAGACATGATCTGCCAATCTTGCAAGATCTGCCCATGCTTCCTCTGAAGTCTGACGAAGATGACAAGAGATTGCCTCCGCTGGGTTGGCAGTCATTCGTCGCCAAAAGATTAGTTGGCCATTACCTCGACCTCGGATCATGGATAACACACTTGATCGAACTCAGTCGCTACGGCAATGTTCCACTCTGCAATCTCGAAAAAGACGATCCCCGCTTCCTGATTGACATCTCTTACGCAAGAAGATTGCAAAAGGAAAAAGTGGTGTTATGGTGGTCAGCCAACCCGCGCCCAGATCATGCTGGCTACGAAAAAGATGACATCCTTGCTGCCATGGAAGTCGTGGATATGCCTTCGGTCAATAATCCTGGAACTTACTCTTCGGTTTGCATTGACCTTAGTGTCAAGAACCTTGCCATCAACACAATCTTGTGTTCTGCAGTGCTCAACGATGCTGAAGGCAGTGATTCGATGGGCTTATCAGTGCCTCCGCCCAGTGAAGAAGGCATCGAAGACATCTCCCACGTCGTATCTGGCGAAAACACTTTTGCACAAGCCGGCATCATGGCCTTGAGAGAAATGGTCAGAGCATGGTGGGAAGAAGCCTGTCGCGGTGGCGGTATGGCAGATGTCATGGTCCAACACCTAGTCCGCTGGATCGAAAACCCAGGCTCTTTCCTCTACGACAAATCTTTGCACTACTATGTGCAAATGATGTCGAGGAAAGCTTTACAGCAATTGATGTCTGAATTCCGCCGTGTGGGTTCGCATGTAGTGTATGCCAGTGCCAACAGATTGCTACTCCAAACCACCAAAGCTGAAGTTGGCAATGCATATGCTTACAGTCAGTATATCCTCAAAACCGTCAACGCAAAGCCATCCTTCAATTTCTTGGACCTTAGTATTACTGAATACTGGGACTACCTCATCTGGTATGATGAATTCAACTATGGCGGCAAAGGATGCGCAGAAGTGGTTGAGCAAGAAAACCAAACCCTGAATACCATTATGGAATGGCAGATTGGCACTTTTCTGCCGAAGATTTTGCAACCGATGTTTAATGATTGGGTGGTTGAGTATATTGATTTGATGCATAATCGCAAGAGACCTGTGGGAGCTGGAGGCACCGCACCACGACCTACTCAATTGCCCATTCATGCATCCATCTTTGCTTCAGAGAAAGAAGATCAAACTACCCCTGGCAACGTGCTTGCTACCTCTTTCTCAAAGCCATTGGCTAAACAGATCAAAGCACTCATCAAACGACAACGCACGGAAGCCATACACACTGAATTGGCTTCCGACTGGGAATTTCCCTCTCTCCCCGGTACCGCAACTCAAACTCTCACAAATCCAGTTTTGCAGTTGGTTAAAAGTGTGATGCAAGTATTGTCGTTGGACAAAACCATCACACTTGAAGCTAGACTGTTGCGCAAAGAACTGTTGCAGTTGTTTGAGATTAGAGAGTTTAGTGCTGAAGGCGCTTTTGCTAATCCCTCTGCTAGTCTGAAGATTAGGCAGTTGAGTTGTGCAGAGTGTTGTTTACCGCGGGATATTGATCTCTGCAGAGATTCTGATATCATCCCTGAGGACTCTACCTCTGCCACCACTGCCTCCTCCACCCGCACCCTCAACATCCACTGTCACAATTGCTCAGCACCCTTCGATAACCTGATCATTGAAGAACGCTTGCTTGCAGAAGTCCAGAAACTTGTCTTGCAATGGACGACGCAGGATTTGAAATGTGGGAAGTGTGGGAGGATTAGACAGAATGAGTTTATGGATCATTGTGGGTGTGCAGGGGAGTGGGGGGCTACGATGAAGAGGGAGGATGTGGTGGGAAGGCTTAAGGTTTATGGGAGGGTGGGGGGTTGGTATGGGATGAGGATGTTGGGGGATGTGGTTAGTGGGGTTGTGGAGGGGGTGTGAGAGGTGGAGAGGAGGGAGAGGTGCGTGAGATGCATGGGTATGGCGTTTTGGAGGATATGGTTTAAAGGTCGGGAGAGGAGATGTATATGAGGAACTGCTGGTCGTATTGCATGGAATCACTTTTCAAGTTCAAAGACTTCCAATCTTGCGTGAGTGACTGTTTGTGGTTTTCTGATTGAGTCACTGGTGAAGAAGACGTTTTCATGCTGCAGTCCACTTGGAATAATTCATCCATACAACTCGTTCTGACGCCTCTTGCTGTATGCGGAGTAAATGGGATCCTAGAAGATGTAAATGATTGTTGTACTGCTCATGTTAATTGTTTCAATTTGTCTTTTCGAGATTTCGTCTTTTGGTACAAGCAATGTGCTGCCGAGGAAAGAGCTGAGGATAGAGGGCACCGGCTAAATTCGGTGGGAAACACGTTCTCAACATTGAGGCCTTCCCCAGCGAAGCACGACACCTCGACCTTTCTCTTTCATTCGCATCGCTCACGACATCCGGATATCTGTTATCCTCCTTTTCCTCATCTTATCTTGTTCTGTTCGTCTTGGACAGTCCAGCGAGAGTTGTTGCAGTCCTCGTTTTGACCACCTTTCTCTGTCTTCTATGGAACCCCCGCCCCCGGTTCATGCATGCCCATGGCGGCAACTTGCATGAGGCTGGCTGATCGTCTGATACCCTGATCCTGCACGATGATAGAGATCTACGCCAATCATGGAGTCGAGACCAAGCCTGTAAGCGCCCGCAGTGCCTCGAGCTGATATAGACTGAACGGCATCCTGCCCAACTTTCGTTTCCTCTCGTTTCCGTATTGTGATCGCCTTTATTGGGCACTCCGACGAGTATTTCAGACTGAGGTACTGAGACCACACGTTCCTTGCCTTTTTTGAACTGTCGACGACCAATTTGATTCGGTACCAGAGATGGGCAGTCTGGAGCCGCGGAGAGAGCAGTACACTGTGGGATGGGTTTGCGCTCTGCACACAGAAGCGGCAGCTGCACAGGCGATGCTGGACGAGATATACCCGGCTCTACCATCCAAAAATGACCGAGATTCAAACGTCTATGTCTTTGGACGTATGTGCAACCACAACGTCGTCGTCGCAACACTTCCAGATGGTATCTACGGTACGACCTCCGCTGCTCTCACGGCAAAAGAGATGCTGTTCAGCTTTCCCAATATCCGGTTTGGTCTGCTGGTTGGCATCGGTGGTGGTATACCCAGTGAAGCGCACGACATCAGACTCGGTGATATTGTAGTCAGCAAACCTGATGGAGCTACCGGTATGTCAGCATCCAAGCTTTATTGAGTGATCTGAGGACTGATTTATGCAGGCGGTGTTCTGCAACTCGATCTTGGCAAGGAGACGAACGCAGGATTCGAACGAACTGGTTCGCTCAATAGGCCGCCCAGTGTTCTGCTGAAAGCCCTTGCGGTGCTCCGGTCCAGGCATTCTCTGCATGGCTTAAGAGATGTGTCCAAGAACATATCCGAAAGTTTCGAAAGGTTTCCGACTTACAAAGCCGCAGCCAAACATCCAGGGCCCGAGCAAGACCGCTTGTTCGAAGCAGATTACGATCATCCCAACGCGCGATCTTTCACCTGTCAGCGTTGCGACCTCAATCAGCTTGTTGATCGCAACCCACGAGGGGCTCAAGATCCTGTCATACACTATGGCCTCATCGGCTCCGGTAATCGAGTCATCAAGAACAGCCGTGTAAGGGATCTTCTTGGAGCACAAAACATCTTGTGTGTTGAGATGGAGGCCGCGGGTCTTATGGACGAATTTCCATGTCTCGTAATCCGAGGGATTTGCGATTATTGTGATTCGCACAAGAACAAAGACTGGCAGCCATATGCCGCGTTGGTAGCAGCAGCATACGCGAAAGCATTGCTCAGCACAATTCCAGTGCTTGAAGTCGAAGCAACCCTTGTAGCGCTTGATATCCTTGGAGAAAGTTAGTTCAATCCATCACGTTAATGCCAGTTTCTGACAACCAGTCTAAAGTCGATGAAATCAAAAAAGGCCTAAGAGAAATTGCTCGACAGAACGAAGAATCCCGTCAATCAGAACATGATGACAGGATACAAAGTTGGCTTTTTCCTGCTGATCCTTACATCAATCTAAAGCGAGCTTTGAATACGCGCCACCCCGGTTCAGGTGCATGGTTCCTACAGGATGAGCAGTATCTCCAGTGGAAATCCTCACTCAAGTCATCTTTGTGGCTTCACGGGATTGCGGGATGCGGCAAGACGGTTCTCGTATCCTCGATCGTCGAAAACTTGCAACAAGCTATCGGTCCAAATCGGCTCGCTTCATCTAGTCCGATCTTGCTATACTTCTTCTTTGATTTTCGCGATAAGAGGAAGCAGTCGCTAGAAGATATGGCACGCACGCTCGCTCACCAACTGTATTATCAGGACATCAACATTCGACAGCCACTAGATAAGCTTCTACACGCATGTGGTGATGGTTACAGGAAACCATCGACTGAGTTGCTTCTGAGGGTGATTTTGGACTTTCTACTGATTACAGGCCGTAGGGTGTATCTCGTGTTTGACGCCCTTGACGAGTGCCCTGTTCCGAGATATGACCTGCTCGATTGGATCCGAATGATTGCGAGATTGACCGACCAGAGAATTCACTTGCTTGTTACTAGCCGCAAAGAGCCCGACATTGACTCAGTCCTCGGTCGCGACAACGTGATAGATCAGATCATTGCTGCTCAATCCGACATCATCGATGCTGATATTCGCGCATACATAACTGACACATTGCGAACGAATGTTGCGTTCAAAAGATGGGACGGATACGAGAATGTCCAGCAGATGATTCGAGATTCTCTTTTCGAGAAGTCTGACGGGATGTGAGTGTAATTTGTCTTCTGGGCGAGCCTAAGCTAACGACTCAGGTTTCGATGGACTGCATGTCAACTTGACGTGCTTTCGAAATGTACAAATCTCAGAACGCTTAAGATAGCTCTCAATACTTTACCATCGACATTGGACGAGACTTATTCACGTGTGCTGCGGTCAATTCCAGACGAACAAAGAGATGATGTGATCAGACTGCTCCAATTACTCGACTATTCAGACGAGCCCCTCAACCTGAAGGAAGCCGTGGATGCCATAGCGGTGAGCTGCACTGCGAAGCCTTATTTCGATCCAGAATATCGTACGCCAATACACTCAGAAATCATCATATCTTGCGCTAGCTTGGTTATGATAGAACGTGTTAACGAAGCCCCCGGATCCCACATCCACCGAGAAGTGCTTCAGATTACACACTTTTCCGTTCAGCAATATCTCAAATCGGAAAATGTCGATCCCGACTGGAAGGATGGTCTACTAGTAGACCATGCTATGGCAAGCAATGCTAAACTATGTCTTGCATACTGTTTCGAATTGTGCCGATTCGGTAACGACTATGATGGCTTGGATGGAGTAGACGATGATGACAAGTACTTAGAGGACATGCCTTTCACAAACACTGCGGCAAGGCAATGGACGCAGTATGCCATGCAAGCGAAGACACACGACAGCGAATTATACTCAATGATTCAGGATTTCCTCACATCGGATGAGCTTGAGGGAGCTCGTTTCAACTGGCTTCGATTGAAAGACAGCGAAGAGCACTTGGTTCCAGATCGAAAGTGGTCCTCAGAGTGGTTTCGAGAAAGCCCAGAAAAGCTCGTCCCGTTGACCATTGCCTCGGCGTGCGGCTTGTATCACTCCGTGGAATCTCTACTTCTCTGTGGCACCGATCCAAACGAGTTCTGCCCGATATGGGGATCTGCGTTATATGCAGCCTCGTACGGCGGACATCACAACGTCGTCATGCTCCTACTAGAGCACGGCGCTAGACCTGACACGAAATCTGGAAGGGTCGAGCTGAGTGTCACTATCTCATCTCCCAATTCTACCAAACGATCCGAAATCTCACATGCATTGTTACAATACGATGCCGATATCAACGCTTGCGATGAAGTAGTCGGGGTTCCTCTTATCCTAGCAGCCGCACGTGGAGACGGGGAGATTGTCAATACGCTTCTCGCAAGGGGCGCCGATGTCAACGTTGTCGACAACGAAAAAAGGAATGCCATCCAAGTAGCTGCTTACAACGGGTACGACACAATCGTACGGAAACTTCTGGAACACAAGGCGGATGTCAATTCATCCGGTGGGCCCAATGGTAATGCTCTGATCTCAGCGAGCCTGTGGGGACATAAAGAGGTCGTTCGAACGCTTCTCCAGAATGGTGCCGTCGTGTGCCAGCAGTTTGACCTTAACAGATTTAAGAACGCCCTGGAAGCTGCTTGCTGGGGTGGGGACCAAGAAATCTTCCAAATGCTGATTGAGCATGCTGTCCGTGTCGAGCACTTCAACGCAGGACGATCACTCAATGAGTGTCTCATAATGGCTTGCATTCGTGGGCACGATCAAATTGTCAGACTCCTCTTCCACTACCAAATCGACGTCAATGCCCAGCATTGTCGATTCGGCAGTCCTCTATTTATAGCCTCCGAAAGCGGTCATGCCCAAATTGTGCAGCTACTTGTGGACCACGGCGCCGACGTCAATCAAATCTGGAAATCCACATCTCACGGATTGTCCACTGGGCCCAGTCCTCTGCATCGAGCGTGTTCTGGGGGACACGAAGAAGTCACAACGATACTCCTTGATCACCACGCTGACATCAATGCACAATGCGGATTCTACGACACGGTCTTGATGGCGGCATGTCATCACCAATCTGAAGGGTTTGTTAAAATGCTTATTAAACGCGGGGCAAATGTCAATCAAGTTTGCGAGACATATGGCACTGCTCTTATCATGACCTGCGTTCGACGTCGAGAGTCTATTGTGAAAACGCTTCTTGCGCACGGTGCCGATGTCAACCAAGCAGAGGCTAACTCAACCAACATCACCAACCCCTCAATCCGCAGAACACCACTTCTCCACGTCATAGAAATGGCCAGTCCCTTTAGTGACCAACCTTCAGAGGGCCAAGCTAGGTTTCTGAGGATTATAAAGACATTGATAGCCGCGAGAGCCGATGTGAACAAACCAGACGATGAAGGTCAGACGCCGCTCCATTATGCAGCAGTTTCGAGGAGCTCAGAGTTAACGGAGATACTAATCAAAGCTGGCGCTTATCTCGAAAGTGTTGACGAAAGCGGACAGACTCCTCTTATAAAAGCTGCAGAGATCAAGGCTAAAGGACGCGCGGAGGTCTTGCTAAAAGCTGGAGCAAAGACTGATACTCAGGACATTGATGGAAAAACTGCGCTTCATCACGCGGCCGAACATGGATGGCTCGAGCTCTGTACGATGCTAGTGGAAGCAGGCGCGAATCTTGGTATCATGGACAGTCAAGGTCTTACACCACTACAACTCGCTGAACAGGAGGAACAACCCGAAGTTGTTGCACTGCTTCAAAACTTCGCGAAAGAGAAAAGCATGGGGTGATATCTCTTGACGATATACTAGCCGTCACGGATGTGGCCGGCTATACGCTGGTCATTAATGTCACCTTGTCTAGATTTTATCTCATCCTATAGAGTTGCTCTAGGATCGAGCCTAGTAGCGAAACGTGACTTCTAAAAGGTTACAATCTGGGATTGAATCGGGATACTCGTCCTCCGGCTTATCACAAGACATCTTCAGCATCCCTTGAAACAATATGACTGTCTTTCTCGTTTGCTAAGCTCAGGGCTATCAGAAAATTGGTATCGGCGTCAGGAGAGAACCCAGGTGATGAGTGACGAGATTCGTATGCAGTCTAAGTCTATACTCTATGATCTATGTGTGTCGCGAACAGCCGGTTATATCTTCCGTAGTTCAACATCCTCTTCTGACTCTCTGGCTTCCATCTCATCCAATTTCTCGTACATGCCTCTGTCATCAGCCTTTTCAGCACGTTGCTTGACTCTATCCTTGCCCCAAGCATATACTCCACTACCACCCAAGATACAGACCATAGCCCAGACTCTGCCCATAGTGACAGCTTCGCGAAGGATCAGCACAGCAAGACCGCTTTGGGCAACTCCACGTGCAGCTGTGACGATCATATGTGTTGTAGGACTGGTAACCGAGATCTGCAGGAAGGTGGCCAGAGTAAGAAGGAAACTTGCAGCACCGGTAGCGGCGGCAGTGTACAAGAAAGCGTGGAGCTGACCAGAAGCTTCGGTAGCAGCGACGACATTGGCAACATCCAGATCCATAGCACTGTTGTAAAGGCCAGAGAATACAGTGTATTCGCCAGAGATGATGAACAGAGGGAAGTAGCAGGCCAGAGCCATGCAGTTGGTCATCCACACCATCTGCCACATTCCTTCGTCTCCTTTTGTGAGGAAGAGCTTGACGACTACACTCTCGACGGCAGTGGTGAAGCTGGATCCGACACCCAGTAGCAGACCCTTGATACTGGTGAGCATGGCGCCCAGGTCTGTGATCATTCCAGTGGCGAAGCCCATCATGATCATGCCGCATCCGAAGAGAGAAAGAGGGGGGTTGTATGGCGGTGGGTGGAGGAAGAAGTGCGATAGGAGCAGGGTGAATGGTAGGAGTAGGCCTCGTGCGATTTGGTATAGGGAGGCATCGACGCTAGCCAGGCAGAATGTCTTTGCGAGGATTCCGACCAGACGTGCGAGCATCAGGGGTATCAATCCTTTCCATGCCTGTTGGTTGTCAGCACTGAGGAATCGTCCATGTGAGAGAGCACATCACTTACGGAAAGAGGACGACTGAACTTGATCCATCCAAGTGGCTTTCCAACAAGGGTCAAAAGCACCACTTGGACGAATGTTTGCAATGCAAGCAGAGTAACAGGTGCCTCGATGCCATTGAGTGCAGACTTTGAGATCAAAGTCACCGAAACAGCACAGCTCGAATGGAACAATACTGTCAAAGCAACCTTTGTTCGTGATGGTGACGATGATTCAGACATCTTTGTGATTGCTGGATTTGTCTTACAAGCTTCTGAGCAGCCGAGGGATGCCGTCTCTTTTACTCATTTACAGAATCGACACCAGTCCCACTCATATCGTTCGGCTCCGATGTTCATTTCTCCTTTATCAACACACATAGTTGACAGGCGGGATGATCAAGGGAGAACCGGTAGACTAGGCATGATGAGAGTGGCGGAATACCGAGTCCGGACATAACAAGGATGGCCTCACGGCACGCGAATGCGAAAGTAACCGAGACTGTCGTTAGCACAATGCCATGCTATTACTGTAGGATCCTCAGCATGCATCAGGGCACCTCAGGAGAGTGAAGACGTTTGGCTTCCAAGGAAGACTAGAGAGGAGCGTTGGCAGTATGTACCCACGTCCGTCTTGGCAGGCACCAAATGATCAGGGCTTTTGAGATTGAACTTTGAAGAATCGATCTTTCTCTGATTTTCGCCTACGCGGAAGAAATTATACTGAAACAGGCGTCTACTTTGCTCTTGCGGCATGCGAACGTTGGAAGAAGGATCAGATGCAGCCACGCGGAAGAGGCTCTTGAGAGACACTGCGCATATCAACCCCTAATGCGGGTCGACGAATATTGAACATTGTATGCAAGCGTTTGAAGATCGATTCGAGTCTTGGATGATCAATGACTCTTCTGACTCGGGTTTTATCAATAGATTGGTGGCGATGATGGTGCATGACGGCAGTGAACAAACAGGGTTGACCTGGTGGCTCTCACTATATCGTGCTTGATTCTCCGTCAGCCAACATGATAGTTCCTTGTGTTTACTTCCATACGCCAGATTAGATAGAACGAATGGGGCCGGCTGGGCAGGAGCTGCTGCAGAGTGCAGGAGCGGAGGTCGTCCGAAAAGCGTGAACAGCTTGGCAACGGCGAGGAACTTCTGCCACCCGGCGACCCGTTTAAGAGAACTTCCACCACCGTCATATTTCACCCTGGTAATCGCCTACTTTGTAGTTCAGTGCATAATCTTGCCTTGAAACCCTACCCATTTCGTGGCAGATTGGCCGGTCTTGCGACCGCGTCAGCATAGAACAGGTGCAAGTGTAAGCATTTTGCTTCCGGAAATGCCAAGCTCTCCTATCTCTAACAGAGTGGATCGTCGGCAATATAAAAAAGGCACCATGTGCCTGGTGGATACACAGAAACGGCCATGCACACCACCGTTTCTTGGCTCATCATTATCCGTCCTGAGTGGTATCCAGATTGTCCGGCCGCAAACGTCTCTAGTCAGCATCATGCCTGTTCCAGCTATTGTTGTGTTGTAGGGTTCAATCTTGCTTAGGGGAAGGTGAGTCGAAAAGGAGCGTCATGGATAGTAAAAGGCAGACATCCGAGCAGGTAGGTAAAGTATCCATCTTGACTTGATACTCATCACACAACACATCAAAATGCCTGTACCTAGTCGATGTGCGTATATCGCCGCAGTGGTGGCTCTGTTCCTCTGCTTGATTGCTCTCTTCCAGACTGGCACAGTGTCGTCACCTTCATCATTACATCTCGATGATGTGACAGACTTTGTATCGTCTCCGTTCTCATCTTACAAGGATGAGGCTCAGAACAACACCACACAACAGGACTCACCAGTCTCAACAACAGCATCAGCAGCACCTTCAGCAACAGTACCTGCTATTATCTCAAATGTACCAATCTCATACGACAAGACTACACCTCCATCAACAGGTTGCGAAGCCGTGGTCAACGCCGCTCAACAAAAGTTGATCTCAGAGTACCAACAACTCCTCAAGGGCATCCGCTATGTCAATGTCTGGGGATACTTGGAGACCGAGAACAAGGGCGATGCCGCCATCTGGTCCGCTCAGCAGATTCTCTTAAGCATGATGGGCATCGAGACCATGGAAGCCTGTCGCTTCATGGAGAGAGGCTGCAACATGACCAAGTTCACCCAAGCACTCGAAGACCACAAGCCCAACTCTGCCATCATCATGGCTGGCGGCGGCAACTTCAACGACTACTACTGGGAGGACCAACCGTCGAGAATCGAGATGATCAAGCACTTCACCCAAACCCCTATTCGTGCTTTCCCTCAGAGCATTCACATGACCCACAACGATCGCATCAACCGCACAAAGGAAGCCTTCCTATCACACCCCAACCTGCAGCTCGCTGCTCGCGATGCACCCAGCTACAAGTGGCTGGCAGACACCTTCGAGGGCGAAAAGATCGCTCAACCATCCACCGACCTCGCCATCACCGACGGCATCGGCAAAGGAGAAGTCAAGACCGTCCTCACCCCTGATATCGCATTCATGTGGGGCAGCCGTCCCGACTTCCGCATCAACACACCAAAAGAGTACGACATCCTGATCCTCGCCCGCGACGACAAGGAGATTTCCGCCGGAAACTCAAAGTCCATTCCCTTCGGCAAGGGCAACCTCGACCTCGGCGGCAGCATCGGCAACGTCAGCTACTGGAAAGTAGACTGGAAGTTCACACCCACCCCCGAGATCGACGACAAGCAACACCGCGAGAACGGAAAGAACCAACGCGCTTGGGCAAAAGCAACAGAAGGATTCAGAATGCTTGGGGCTGCAAACTTCGTCATTACTGATCGTTTGCATGGACATATTTTGAGTACGTTGATTGGAACCCCTCATGTTGTTATGGACTCGAAGTTGGGCAAGAACATCAATTACCATGATACGTGGACAAAGGATTGTGCTTGCACGAGAGTAGCCGAGGACATTGATGAGGCGCAAGACTTCGCTAAGATGTTCTTTGAGAAGGAGAAGAATGAGGGAAGGTGGAATGGTGAGCTCGTCCATGGCGCAGAGCCAATGGCGGAGGTTGACGCAGAGTAATTCTTTTATATACCCTATTTTATTTTGTCTATACATTTCATACCAATTCATTCTATCAGCTTGTTCTTTCCTTCCATCTTCCGCAGTGTTTCTTTGCCTACACTGTTGAAATTCCCTTGTTCAGCTCCAATCTCCGCATGATGGAGTAAATCGATTCTTCTACACCTCACTCTCTCTCCAACCGATGAGCTGTATCAAGCCTCTCAACTCTACTTCAGTCGCATTTCCCTATCATTTGAGTTCCTGTCTCTCTCGAGCCAAGACCTATCTTTGCTTCTGGCATCCGTTCCTCCTTCCGCTTTTCTCTGCATATGCACCCCTGAAAGTCTTTTTTTTTCTTCTTGCCGTCTCTTGGCCAAACCTCCTTTCTTGCACAAACCTGAAACAAACTACAGTGTTTCGCTCGAAAGAAGCAACTTCGTCACATGTCGCGTTCGAAATCACCTGTCGTGCACTTAGTAGTGGTAGAAGAATGAACGAAAAGAATTAAAGCTTTATACACGGTGAAAAGGACTAGAAAAGAAAGAAAGATATCCTACTCATCTTCCTCTTCAGATCCACCTCCACAATACAAATTCACAATGCCTTCTCCAAACCACTCTCCCACCCTCCTGATATTGCCTTGAATGATTCTTTTCGCGTTCTGCTTGGCATGCTCACTCTTCTCTTCCCTCTGCTGAGCACTAGAACTCAACATCCTCCCTACAACATCAAACTCATTCTCCCCATCCTCTTGCAACCACACTGACTCTTCTTCCACATACGCATATGCAGCAAGAAGCTTTCTATCAGCAACCAGTGGTGTACCTGCAATCAATGCAGCAGGGACTGAAGAACTGGCCTTGCGATCCAAATACTCAGGCGATGCAAAGCCAGGAAGTACAGCAGAGACTTTGGAAAGCAAGCCATAAAACTCGATATAACTGAGACTTTGGTCGAAGAAAACATGACTGGCCACGTTTTCAGGGACGGAGGGTCTTTGTCCCTGTCCCAACAGATGCATAGAAACGTTTCTGTCTCCCTCGGCCAAAAAGTTGCCCAGGCGCTCGAAAATGTGTTTGTAGTCTCTGCGGTGAGGATCGTAGTCTCCTTGCATTGCGAAACTCAAGTCTTGGGATGCTTCTTCTGTTGCGGTGACGTTGGGCGCGGCGACAGGGAATATAGGTACAAAGACTCTGATTGGGGGTGCAGGTGGGTTGTCCCAAGGTTCGTTGGAGTTGGAATCCCATGCAGCGATTGTGTTGGAGAGGAAAGCGGCGGTGTGTGGTGACAGTGTCCAGAATTCAATCATGTTGGCATCGACCCAGGGTCTGATATCGGCTTTTCTCTCTTCCTCAGCCCAGTGGTCGGCGTGGTGGACGATACAGATCAAGCGGGTTTTGCCTTGAGCAAGCAGTGCCTCTAGGCGTTTGGGAGCTTGTCTCAAAGCCAATTCCGAAGTCGTGAGTACCAAGAAGTCAGGGATTGTAGTGTGTTTGTCGGTACCCATAAAGTCATCTGGGTTCAAGGGACCGGTGTAGTTCAATCCAAAGGCGTGGAAGATCTTCTCGCTGCCATAGCGGGCGCCTGATTGGTAGAGGGTAAGGTTTACATTGGGTTGCGAGGCGATTGAGTGTACCAGAGCGGCATCGACTTCATCGTGTGCGCGTACGGTCTCGAGGATGGCGACTTGAATGATTTCGGGTGTGTTGTCACAGGTCTCGGGTGTGGCTTCTACTTCTTTCTCTTCATCTCCTGGTCGCGAGTTCCAGATACCAGATTCGATCGCTGCGTCGGTTGGGTCGGTGGACTTCCACCATCTGTCGAGTTGCTCTTGTCTGAGTGCTGAGGTGGTGGTATCGGGAGAGAACTATAAGCAATGTCAGTCTCTTTGTACTTTCTGTCTTAGAGAGCAGAGCCAGAAGTAGCAACTTACAGCCAAGAATACGAAGACCATAAGCACACAGACAATCGAGCCAGCGATAATCCTCTGCTTCATTCGCGAGCCTTTCGTCCTTAGAGCATCTAGGGCACCTCCCAGCGAGTTGATCTGGTGGTATTTGGTCTCGTCACCGAAACCCATTCTTTCCATGACGCCAGACATCTTGAACGCTTCTCTTCCTCTTTCTATACCCGTGCTCTTCAATCCAAAATATATCGTTCTTACTCCAAGGCTAAATATACAACAGCACAAATAGTCGCATATACCAAACTCGTAAAAATGAGAAAAAGAAATAGAAAGAAGAGAACAAGAGAAACCACCTGACAAGGAAAGAGAAACACCCGAAAGACGGTATCGGTACAATCCTACCTTCTGTGAAAAAGGATCTCCCTTATCGAGTATAGTGGTTAGCGGCCCGCCTCTCTCGCATGGGTATCATCAGCTCCGTACATCTACGAGGCGCTCCATCAGCACCAACAAACAAGATCATCCAAACAGGCACTGCAAAACTCGCTATTCTCCTTTAACCCCAAGCCTCACCCTTTATCCCGCAGCCCTCATTCCACCATCATCGGTGGCTGATTTTGCCGGGCGCGCTGAAATGGGCTTTGACACTCCCGTTGGCGGCTGAAGCAACGGGGAAACAACTCACGCGAGCTCCGTCGCAATAAACAATGAGCCTCCCCACCGGCGAAAGGAGCTACCAGCATCATTAGCACGGCAAATGCAAAAGAAGCGTTGTGGCTATGCTCTGTAGCCTTGCTCCTCTGCGCTGGCAGAGAACGAGTGATAGACAAGCAAGCTCGGGAATCGGGGTTTCGCAGTGCCAGAGAAACTTGACAGGGGCATACGCTGTCAGCCGCTAAAGCTTAATCTGCGCTATACCTATCTGCCATCTCACCCGCACGTTTTGCGATAAGATGATCCTTATTGCCAATGACTCAATCACCTTTTGATTTCAGTGCAAACCGTATGAAACGCTCATATTAGGAGGGGTGAGAGCCGGAGTCTTGGTAAGCCATGGCAGGGGCGAATGGGAATTGTTGTTGTTCACTGCAGCCGAGCTGCGAAACAGCCCCGGTCTGTGTGGTGAAGGGTGTTGATTCATCAATGATGATGGTGGGAAAGCCGTGGCGTCTGCATACCGTAAGGCAATTATTAAAGTCGACCAACCCGGTTTCGTCAACTGTGAACGTCTCGTACCTTTGCTTGCTCCAAGGTTTAGATTCCGCAGCCCGAAAGCCTCGAAAGCCTGACGGAGGATATTTGTGCAAAAGCAACCGCACTTAAAAAGTCATGGAACGATGAATACGAAGTTCAACTGTGTCAAGAATAGAAAAAAGGTTGTAGACCACGTGTAGGCAGAACCCAATGTAAGAAGCCGTGTCGGCATACCGCATATGCAGCAACGTCACATTCTACAAGACAACGCGTGTTCGCATAGTCGTGATTCAGTTGGTTCAAATGATCAGGGAGTAGAAGAAGATGAGAAAAAAGAAAAGGTCGCTTTGCGTAAAAGTGTTTAATACCGCTGATTCCCATATGCATAATCCCGGTCAATGTTTGTATCTTGGTTGAATTTTGTAGGCCAACATCTGTTCCTTTCTACCATGTTTGTTCATTTCGCTATGCTGATTTCTGCCAACGCTCAGGCAGCCGCCATATCATAAAGTTTGCACAACAGCTTCAGGGCCACTCTGTCTGCATCTGGTGACAGCAGAGCGCCGAGAATTGTCTCCCGCTGGGGAGCCGGATTACACCTGGCTATCCAGCTGGGCGTGGGCTTGTCGTACTCGTCAAACTCATCCGAGTCTTCCTCATCATCGTCATCGCTGAGCCCGTCTCCTCGTGACCCGCCATCGTCGGAGGTTGTCCTGTTCTTTTCTGAAGCAGGCAATCCGGCCTTCTCCACCAACCGTGCCAACATACCAAGCCCACGATGTGTTATGAGACCGTAAGCTTGCATGTCTGGGTCCATCTGCTGCATCTGCGGATGTCCTGGTTGCGGTCTATGTGCTTGTGCGCTGCGGTCAACCGAGAGCACGAAAGCCATGCGCAACAGACTTCCAGGCCAGCGGTCATCAGAGCTAAGCCAAGCACGAGCGAGATTCTTCTCATCAGCTTCGTCGGACGATTGTGCTGTTGGGACCATTGATGCTAGAATGTCGGCAGCCAACATACCCTGCGTCAATAAAGCCTTTCTGGCCTCCACCATCTTTAGCTCTACAGCGGTGGAGAAGGCTCTCTTTGAGCGCTCCGGCAAGACGGAGATGCTCAGAGCAAAGGCAGAGGTAAGCAAATCTGCTGGTGGTGTAGATTCAGATGAGTTTGGTGTTTGTGATGAAGTGAAGATGCTGCGGTACAACGACCGATTAGGTTCTTGGCGAGCCAAAAGTTTAGCGAGACAGTCAACTGCCAGCGGAAGATGTCGTTGCGCCAAAGGTATGTAATGGCTGAATAGTAACGAAGAATCGGATGAGAGACTGGGCGATGGCTGAGGAGCAAACGCCAGAATGAACTGAAGAATGTGAAGAGCATCATCGCGGCTCGGCAACTCCAAAACACCAGTGATATTAGAGAGGAACGTGATGATGTCCTTGTAGAAGTCGGCAACGTTCCTCGATGTGCGGAGGAAGGTGTTTCGAGTGCCCAGCAAGCGAATTGCGTTTGAGACAAAATTGACAACAGAATTGGATGATAGCAGGCGGTGATTTGCCTCGTTGAAGGAGAGGTTGCGCAGCAATGTCGTGACGGCGATGAGACGGTCAGCGGCACGATCCAGCTCGTATTCCTGAGTGCCGACGGCAGGGATGTCTTGCAAGGACTCGTTCTCAATGCGACATAGCTTGACAAGATCCTCATAAGATGGCAGGTCAAGGCCATCGGAGACTTCGGCGGCACCGTCAGCAAGGGTATCAAGTTGGACTTCGGCGCAGTCAACCAGCACGTCTGTCAAGTCCTCGCACTTGTCAAGATCCAAGTTGATGCGCGGTTCTATCGAGATCAACGTCAAATGATCCAAGGCGTGGCGAGTTTCGGCGTGAATGCCAGACTGTAGACTTAAGGTGAGAGCCCGGATGTCTATCAGCCCCATCTCATCGACCATAGGCACATCAGGAACCAGGCGAGCAATCTCACCACCAAGCTTGGCCAATGGCACGATGTCGTATCCACCATAGTGATCCAAGCTTCGTCGATGCGGCTCGTACTCTGTCTCTTGACCGATGTTGTGTTTGAGATCAGCAGTGCTGGCTTCACGCTTGATGCCTGGAGTGCCGCCTGCCTCTGACTGAGCCTTGACTGCTGGTGATGCAGAGACTCGAGCCGAGTCTTGGTCTTGTGGTGGTGCTGAGTCGAGCTTGCCAACACTCGAAGTGCGGCGGAACTCATTCAAGGCCGAATGTTGCATGGCGGCCTGTGGAGTGGCCAGCCCATTGGCGACAGGTGTGGGAGTAGGGCGCTGCATTGGTGTGGCTTGTGGATTCATCAAAGGTCCAGGAGTCGCGTGCTGCTGCTGTTGCTGTTGGGCGGCTTGTTGTTGCTGCATCTGCTGCTGTTGCTGAGCTTGTAGTTGTTGCTGCTGCAATTGCAATTGTTGTTGCTGAGCTTGTTGGGCCTGCTGTGCTTGTTGCGCTTGCTGTGCCTGCTGCGCTTGTTGTGCTGCCTGTTGCTGTTGAGCTTGTTGGGCTTGTTGCTGTTGAGCCTGCTGCATTTGCTGCTGTTGTTGCTGCTGAGCTTTTTGCTGCATCTGCATCATCGTCTGCTGCTGAGCAGAGAGCTGGTCGTTGGCACGGCCGGGTGAGCCTTGGGTGGCATTCGGAGTTCCCAGTCCAGCCAACTGACGGGCTTGCAACGAAGCTTGCTGCTGACGTTGCTGCATCCTAGCCTGCATGAACACACGCTCATATTGGCCTAGGTTCGCCTCGAACAATTGCTGCAGTTCTTGTGCGGCCGTGGGATATTGTTGGAGGTTAAAGCCGACCTTCTGTGCGATAGTTGGCCAGCCTTGGAACTGAGTGACCCGAGTGGAGCCGCCGTGCTGCAAGACAATGACCCAGATAATGTACAAAGGTAGTGGTCGTCCGCAAACAGATGGCTGAGGGTTGAACGGTCTGTTGTTTTGTTGACAGAACTGCTGCAGCGATCGCATCCACTGTTCTTGCTTCTGCTGATTGGATTGCGCAGACTGTCCAGGAGCCGACATGCCATTGGCACCAACGCTGACATTGGCCGCAGCAGCTGCGGGGTTGAAACCAGCAGCCGTCTGAGCAGCATTTGCGCGCACTTGGGCCATGCTGTTAGCTTGTAGGCGCTGTTGCTGTTGTTGCAGACGTTGTTGATAGAGCTTCTGCTGGTATTGTTGCTGCATTTGGGGCACAGATGTGATGCCTTGCGACATGTTCATGGCTTGTGATGACGAAGGGTTGAAGTTCGCGCCGAAGGATTGCTGCGGAGTGAAAGTGCCGGGCTGCATCATGTTGTTGGAAGCCGTCGAGGGTGCAGGAGACATGGTCTGACCGAAGGTGGCCGGCGAGGCGGTCGACATGCGCTGCGGTGGCTGCTGCGGCGGACGGAACTGCTGAGGTTGCATTGTAGGTGACGGCGTGGCATTGGTCGAAGCCGAGGGATTCTGCTGCAGATGTTGATAGGGAGTGGGCGGAGCTTGGAAGGGCTGCTGCTGCTGTTGCTGGGTATTGAATGCGAAGGGGGCACCGGCTTGCATTGGTGTTTGCGATCGCGACATGTCTAGTGACTGTGACGGGGCGTGCGGCGAGTGATGCATTTGGTCTTCCGAGGGGCGCGAGCGCTTCGAGGGTACAACCGAGTTAACGTTGTATGTCTGTTGCGGGGCGCCAAAGGCCTGCTGGGGGTTGATGCTGCCATTCTGGGCGAACGAGTTGAGGTCGATGTTTGAGGAATTGGGATTGGCATATAGCGACGACATGTTGGGGTTCATGTAGACGCCATTGGTCTGACCGGGCCACGGCGCGCTCATGGTCGAAGCTGGTTACAGCATGGGGCACACGCCCTAGAGACGTGGGTTAGCTACAGGTACTGGATGCCGACTGTGACGCGTCCCTACGCGACCGAGCTATGGGAGGAGGGGTGATGGGCGACAACGCGACGGTGCTATGGCCAAGACATTGATATAGAAGCTTGAAGTGCAAAGCAATGGTCGCGTCCCGATACGGGCGGTGGACGTGTCGCCGTCGGTCGATGTGGGTGTGGGTGTGTGACGGTGGTTCGGCGGCAGATGAGGTGTGTCTCTCTTCTGGCCGGGGTAGGCCATGGGGGGCTCTGGGCCTGGCGCAAATGGGACGAACAGGTGTAGTGTAAACAAACGTACCTAATGCAAAACAAAAAAGTCGGTCTGTCGAGTCGTTGGACACGCGCGTATTGATGCCTCGGAGTGCCTTCTGTCTGGAAAGAACCACCCGTGCCAGAGCGTCGCGCCTGCCTTCTCCTCATTTTCCGCCAACAAGTTCAAAAGTCCCGTGACCCGAATCCACAGGGCTGTGCCTGTGCAGCTGCCTGCCCTCCGAACTGTCCATCCACGTCCATTTTCTGTTTTTTCAAGCAAGACAGTCAGAAACACAAGGCATATGGGGGACATGTAGAAGGACGAGGCGATGGCCAGACCCCGTAAAGGGTAAAAACATGACATCGTCGGCAGGGGACACCGTGCCTTCGAGAGGCGCGCGGATCTTGTTCTTGGTTCGCGGACATGCAATCACACTGCAAGCTCCACAACGCACGACTAGTGAT
>SWBJ01000381.1:0-46667 GCA_024195555.1 Aureobasidium sp. EXF-12298
AGTAATGTCTCCAGAGGGGACGGATCTTGTCCTGACCGCCGACATCCCAGACGGTGAACTGAATGTTCTTGTACTCGACAGTCTCGACGTTGAAACCTGCAGGCGGGCACTCAAGTCAGTTTCTCGAGTTTGTCGAAGAGGGATGGACCGTAGCACGGACCGATTGTGGGGATGGTGGTGACGATTTCACCGAGCTTCAACTTGTAGAGGATAGTGGTCTTTCCGGCGGCATCGAGACCGACCATAAGAATTCTCATCTCCTTCTTTCCCCAGAGACGGTCGAACAGACGCGAGAATGTGAGACCCATGTTGGCTGTGTTGACGAAGGTGTCGTGTGGATGGCGGTTATTGGGGATATTAGAGCAGCCTATTGGAAGGGACAGGTGACAGTCAGCGAACAATTCCAAAAGGATGTCGGCAATTGAGCGCGACAGGTCTTTGTACTGCGGGCAGGTGAAAGTGAACGGCAGGCAGGCAGCAACTTCGCAATGGATGAAGCGCAACTTGTCCACAAGACGTGACACCCCTAATGATGCGCACTCGAGCGACAGGCCCGGTAGGCGCCGGCGATGCAGTTCGGGGTCGTTCTGGGATTGTTCGTGGAGCGACTTACGGGAAAATGACACTGGCCGTCGAAGATAGAAGCACAGAGTCTTTGTATGGACAGTCGAAGGGGGCAATAACAAGAAGCCCCATCTCCAGCTTTGGAAGTTGCGGTTGAGAGGTGCTGCTTGGCGTTGCACGTGACAATTCCATCTCCCTGTTTTCGCTGACCCCCTTGGTCCAAGTCCATGATCGCAGAAGTCACTTCTCAAACTGGATTCGTGGCCCCGTACCAATCTTTGCATCCAACATCCCTACTCGATCCACAATTTAATCTTTGCAACACGTAGTGTTTTTCTCCGAATATTTTGCTGATCCGCTTCACTGCCACCTCGACTTCTCACCATGTTTGCAATGCTTTGTAGACTCGACTTCAACGCTTTGTAGCTCCGAACGCGCTTGTGAATGAGATTGCGCCAATCTGTTCTTATCGCGTCATCACATGCAAACCATTATTTGAGGGCATGGCTACCAACATTATTACATACACATCTACATCCTCGACTTGGTCATCTCTGACACCTGACTATGTCTGCTGCGTCTTCTCGTCTGCTGTCGCTTGACTCTTTGCCTTGTCGACTTTGACGAAGCCAAGGAAGACTACAAGTGCCGCACCAGCCATTCCAACTTCGAGCCAGAACGCGTTCTTGTATTTCTGTGCTACTCCCTGGTCTGCCGTCTGGGAAACCGTTATGTCTGCTAAACCAAGAGCAACTGCGATGCCCAATTGGAGCAGACTGTTGATGAGTGCACCCGCGAGTCCTTGTTGACGAGTCGGCAGACTTGTTGTAATGAATATGTTCGTTACATTAAACGTGATGTCGATACCGATTGTGCAACAGACCATCGCTGGGAACACCCAAGGCCAGAAGTTTTGCCCCCCTACTGGAACGAGAGCAAAAAGTAAGGGTGCTATGATCCATGCGATTGAGGCGATGCCAATGAGTATCGTGCCAGGAAGCAAATGCAACACAAAGCCACCCACAGTCGCAATGATGCAACCTCCGATTGCAGCCGGAGACCACCAGGCCACAAGCTGCATAGGAGTGCCACTCATGATTTCGCTCATGTAGTTCGTTGCGTACAGAAGGTAGATCCCGCAACCGCCGTAAGTAAGCAGCAAAGCGAGGACAAGAGGTTTCATGTACTTTATCTTGAACAGCTCCGGTGGCAGAAGGGGTGCTTCGGCGACCCATCCTTCCACATACACAGAAAGGCCTAGGAAGACTACGCCAATGACCATGGTTGCAATGATATAGTCTGTCGCCCATTCTTGTGGTGCACCAGAAGACCCTGTCAGAGCAAAGACGACCAATACAATGCCTACGGATATGGTGAAAGTACCTAGCCAGTCCATCTTGACATTCATCGCTCGCCTTTCGGCAATGTCTGAGGGGATTGTCAAGAACCCTGCTAGTCCGCTGAATGCACTGATGATGGCGCCGATCCAGAAGTACCACCTCCAATTGGCAAACTGAGCTGAGATGCCTGCAAAGAAGATGCCCGCAAAGAACCCCAGAGGGGCCATAGCGCCGTAAATGGAGAAGACGAGATTTTTTCTTGGTCCTGGTCTGTATATGCTGCCGAGCAAGGCCATGGATGCTGGAAGAAATGCAGCTGGACCAAATCCTTGGAACGCGCGACAGACATCCAGCATAATCTCATTGGTCGAGAACCCTGCGATAATGGACCATACCACTGTCCAAACGATCCCGCCAACATAGACAGGATATGCTCCATACATGTCGGCAATTCGTCCGAGTGGCAGTAGAAATGTCGATACAACAAGCGAGAAAGCCCCTGCTGGCCATGTTGTCGATTCGGGCGGAATATCAAGTTCAGTGGCCAGTGTTGGTATAAGAACGATGAAGCCAGAAACATAGAACTCGGACATGAGTTGTGCCATAATCACGGCGAATATGAAGCCGACCTCCTGTGCTGTTGTCTGGAACTTTTCTGGTCTTTCTCGTCCTTTTCTCTCCCATCGAGCTTCTTCTGATTCCTCCTCCAGGTCGAAGGTAGGAGGAAGTACCTGATCACGAAGTGGCGATTCGTCCTTCATGGCGTTTTGTATGTGCCCGAGTGCGACTCAGAATACTTCAAGAGGTAGGAGATAGGGAACGCCTCTGAAAGGAAAGAAAAGACGAAGGATATCCACCGCCACATCCAAGAGAAACAAGTTGCAACACCTCAACGAGCTTACCAATATATAGGATGCTCAAAAACACCGAGCAAGTTACTCATATTCACAGAACATTACTAAGGGAGGACAACGCAGAACGTCGTTGCGATGTGATATGACGCTCCGAATACCTTTTTACGATAAGGGCTGGAATGGGACAGCTTTCCGACTGACCTCACAGCGATGGTTATGTTCTTTTTCTCATCGAAAGCGGATTGACCTAGCGCTTTGGGGATGGTGAGTCTTGGCATGGAGGGCATCGGTGCCCGCGGATTGCTACGGTGTTTCTGTCGACCACGAAAAGGCAGTTTCATCCTTCTCAAGTCCTAGACATGCAAATTTATCCAAGTGCATGCATTTCTAGACTTGATCTGCAGGGCTTCCACAAAGATGAAGAGCAGCCCAAGATCTGAAGCAACCAGGTTCGCTTTTCGATAGTCCCACTGACCTTAAAATAGGCGTGCTTGGCTGCATTCGATAGACTCAGACCGACTGACTAGTTGCAACATCTTCTGATGTTCTGTTATAGCCAACACTCTGCTGAAGAACCATAGTCGACTATGCTCTCATAGAATGTTGCTAGTTCTTCATGACCACGATTGAGTACTCGGAGTACTATAAGGCATGATTAGATAAGATCAGCATACCAAGACGCGGATATTGATCCGGTGGCTCGAGCGCAATCGTCTGTCGTCCTTTCCTCGTCGTGACTCGTGGGGCAGAAGCGTCAACCACTGCTCTTGTTCTGCTCTGCCTGCCTCTACGGCCCCCGCCTTGGCTCAGCAGCAACTAAACTCTAAATTTGCAAAGAGAGACATCCAGAGACTGGGTGACTCGCTATCTGCTTTCTTCATTCCAAGTGTGATATATCCTTCTTGCTCTTCTTCTACCGCGTCACAACCTCTTGCGTGCCCTCTAAATCATGGTGGGCGTGCCTAGGAGTACAGGATGTGCGACATGTGTGTCGAGACGCATCAAGGTACATTCATCACCCTCTGGAACACTACCGGCATTCTTTGCATCTAACCCAGGTTCTCGAACATGACAGTGCGATGAAGGACGGCCAACATGTCAGAAATGCGCAAAGTCAGGACGCCAATGTCCAGGCTACTCCCGCGGGCTTCAGTTTAGGAACAAAATGGTGACAGTCGTGTCGAATCGTCAACGACCAGTAATCATCAGTTCGAAGTCCACAGCCTCGCCCGCAGGTTCGAACACTAGCAGTAGCAGCTTGGTAGACGTACGCAAAGATTCTGTTGCTGCGACAACTCCTCCCGAACCAGCTGTAAAATCGCTGCAAATGCCTCGAACGGAACAGCTTCAGATCATGGCTGCTTTGATAGACGGGTTTGCGCCGCCCTCAGCAGAGCCCAAACAAGGCCCTTCCATGATTAGGGAGTGGTTGTCCTTCGTGTATTACCGGATAGGGTCCACAACCCCCTTAGATCTTGCGATGCGATCAGTCGCCTGCATGCAGTTTGCTTTGCGGAACAAGGACACGCGATTGATCCATACCAGTCGCGCATATTATGGTGGCGCACTTCAGACCTTGCGCAAGGCTCTCATAACACCGACTACAGGACAATCAGAGCTGCAAAGTACCGTGATGCTACTCACATTCTACGAGGTAGAGATTGACGTTTGTTTTCGGATATCGTGAGCTAATCACCGTCCTAGCTCATGTCAAACAGAAAGGAAGATGAATGGATACGACACTCTGGTGGCTCGGTCGAGATGATGCGAATACGAGGTCCGAAAGCATACGTGGATAGAAAGAGTTTCGACTACTCCATGTATCTCGTATGCAGGTACTACATCGTGAGTGTTGGGACTTCAAGAAGCTGTACACACAAGCTGATCGGACACCAGGTTATGGAAGCCTTCTACAAGCGTAAAGCTTGCTTCCTCGACGATCCAGCATGGAACGAATTGGCTCATGATCCTGATTCAGAAGAGGGGGATATCCGAGAGTCCATGTTCCGGATCCACGTCCAGATACCAGGATTGATTCGCAATGCTCAAAGGACCGCTGCTGGACAATACGACGCTTTCGAGCTGATCAAGAAGACCGTAGAACTACGAACGACCGTCAAAAGATTATACGACGAGTGGATAGTCGCTTTGAAAGCCAGCAACAACATGCCGATTGAGATTTCAGGCGAAGACGAGCTCTTCCCGATGGTATACCATTTCAACAACCTAGCCGTGCACGGATTCATGTCGCAACACTGCTCGACCATCATCCAGCTGAATTCAGTCCTGATTCAGTGTGGTTTGCCAGGAAAAGAAGAGTACATTCAGGAATGTCGCGAGCAAGCGGAGCAACTCTGTAGATATGTGCATTTCGCTCAGGGCCGTGTGCTTGGATCCATTTTGCTGCATTTCTGGCTCATCACCGCAAAACGACATGCAGATGAAAAGTATCAAGATTGGATCACCGCCAAACAAGCAGCCATTCAGAGATGAGATCCATTTTTTGACGGACAGATCCAGAATCCAAGTTATGTGATTTTTTTGAGTTCGGTTGCAATCATCAGGCATTCCAAAAATCTTCGCGCAAAAAGCATGGGCGACAGCGAAGAAATATAGGAAAAGCATAGGGAAACCACTTCAATGTATAGAACACATCTTCTCTATTCCTCGACCAATGATAATATTCGAGCATGAATGTCCGTGTATATACAATTCTTGGCTGCGCTAATGCAACTCAAAACGGAAGCATTCAGCGAGCACCGTATCACCACAAAATCGATTTCAGCCCTGCATACCGTTTTGCTTTGAATTCCTGCGGAGGGATGTCCCGCCGTGCCAAGGGAGAATCCTGACTTTAATTTCGCAACTGCCGAGATCTAGATTGTAGTCAACGAACAAATATGAGTGAAGCAATGAGATGTGTTGTTTGATATCGCCTTGAGTATATCTAGGCAAAAAGGCAGAAGAAAAAAATCCAGAATCTGCAATGAAATAGGTATCACACCCAAATCAACCTTGTACCATCAAGCGCCTCGCCACATCACTGATCTGTCTCTTGTGCTTCAAGCGGCTCTCAATCAGCTCAATCGCAGCAATCGAGTACCGTTTCTCGGGTCTTTTCTCTAATTCCTGCTCTTCTGTCTTTGCTCTGGGCGACACAGGCGTCATCTCCACATCAGCCTGCTCGCTCCAATCGAATGAAGAAGTCCAAACTGGTTGCGTAAACAATGGTCTTGCGTTTATAGGCGAATTTGGGCCTGGAGGATTGGCTTTGGCAAAAACAAAGGGACTGAATGGGGCAGCGAGTGGGCTTATCGCTTTGTGGGATGCTTTCAGTGTCGGGGTGAATTTTCCCGCTGAAGGACTTAGTGGTGTTGTTTGTATAGATGTAGACGGTTGCTCTATGACTTGTGTTCTTATAGTTAAGGGTAGTGGATGTTGAAGCTCGTGGGAGAAGACATGGGTAGCTTGATCTTGAGCCAAGTCAAGGTCGAATGGTTGAGCATACAAAGCTGGTTCTGAGAACCCAGAGTCGGGACTGGAAGAGCGGATTTGAGATTGATATGTTTCTTGTGTAGGTGTTAGACCTTCGTGTTGAAGGTCGTGGTACGTGGTCCAAGCATTAGCATGGTTGTCTGCTTGCCAGGAGGCTTCAAAATGTATGCAAGCGATCTGTGACTGACAAGCTGACAGAGATCCTAAGAGCGAATGTAAGGTACGCTCTAGGTGTGTGAGATACTTCCGTTGCGAATTAGCTACCCATTTGGCTTTTCTCCTATCACGCCGTTTCGTGTCTGGATGATTCAGCGTATGTTGCGCTTTCAGCAACTGTCGCTGTAAATCTGCGATGTGATACTTGAGCAGATCAATCTCATTGAAGAGGTGAGTCTGCTGTGTCCAGAGAATGTAATATGCGCCCTGGTACGCCATTCGAGAAAGAGCAGCTGTTGTTGATGTCAACCACTTTTGGCCAGAAGTTGCTAGCGGACGAGGAACCTGGATTCGAGGGTAGATTGTGTGTGCTGCTGCTCGTCAAGATATCTGTTGCGATGAGGATGAATGGTTTCTTCGCACCTCGCCCACAATTATCATCGAAACCAATCTCAAAGACAAGACTTCCTTGGCGAGGTGCGGAGACTCTCAGCCATATGTCCGGCATAGGAAATGATCTTTGATTGTTCTGGTGGCCTACAACTAGTCCTTTCATGACTCTTGCCGCCCTGGAAGGTGGCTGGTTGTAGTCGCTGCTGGTGACATCAACTGCAATCAGCGGACAACAAAGGACATGATGTTTCGAGAGCACACCATCCATGCTGCTACCAGATATATGGAAGACACTTAGTCCAAAGTGGATTGGAAATTACATAGCGAACCAAAGGAATTGGAGCTCCTTAGCTCATTATGTAGAGTACGGGGGAGTTTTGGCAGTGCTGTTACGCGTGGTGACTGACCAGTGTCATAAAGTGGCACATGTAACAAAGGATATTGAGGAAAGAAACATCCAGAATATCAACAAAGCCAAGTGCATTCCACAACTAATGCGGAGTTGACGGAGCGACGCCGACAATTCAAAGCACATGAAACCATTGTAGTGCTAGCCATCATGTTGAACCCTACCGAAAAAACCAGTGAGCTCGCCTTGATCTGTTTCGGTGAAAAGACATCACGAAAAAGCAGGATGAAAAGGCTACGTCTCGAGCATGTTGAAGCAAGGCAGTGTCGTGAGCAGACTCCCGAGATACTGCGTACCCTTAGTGTCACTATCTGTGAAAGCCCAAAATTTGGATAGTGTACAGAAGGATGAATGCGCGTTGGGCGATGGTCTCTCTCGCGTCGCCCATGCATGGTCTGTGCTGATTGTGCATTCCGTTCTACTTGCTTGAGCAGGAATAAATTATTATACTGGTTACTATGCATATTTCTATACAATTGTGTAAGAACAAAAACTCTCTCTCTAGAGTTATAATTGACGACAGCCTAGTTAGAGGCGGCATCAATACTCCCTCGCTCGATGATCACTCTCGGCAGATACCCTTGCCTGACGGTTCCATATTAGGGAATCGGCACTGTGCGACATCTGAGATTCGTGTCAGCATAATCATGTCAGTCAGAAAGATTTAGATCATTCTGCGTACATCGTTACCCACAACGTGCTGGCTGGCGAGTTAGAGGTGCTGGCAAAAGAAGATGACGACAGGTAGAATGAAGTTCTTGACTGACTCGCAGAAAAGGATATCGCTGTTTGCCCCGAAGATGATGATCGTCCAGAAGAGCGACTAGAAGACGAGCTCGAGGAATGTTTCGAGGAAGAACTTCGAGACTGTACAGAAGACAAGAGTGACAACAGCGTAGAGGACGATACCGAGGAGGATGTTGACGTTTGTGACATGGTCATGGTCATGGTCGACAAGGAGGGCGACAGCATTGAGCTTGTGCTTGATGACGAGGACGACATCGGCGCGTATGTGAATGCTGGGATTGATGAAGCTGTCGTAGCTGATGCGCTTGAGCTCTGGGAAGAAGATGGGGTTGGTGAGGACACGGACAACAGGGCCGAGAGAGTTGTCGCTGCAGTCATAGACTTAGGGGAGGCTGGCACTGTTGTCGCTCCGCATGTGCATACCGATACACACGTACAGACAGACGAACATGTGCACGATAATGTCGATGCATGTGTGCAAGATGGCGCTGTTGCGAGCGAAAACAATGGGATGGCGCCAGGTGGCAACGAACTGACCACAGAGAAAGGCGATGACTGAGATGATGACACTGTTGATCCTTGCAGCGAAGACGACGCCTGTGGCCCCAATGACGAAGACCTCGATGCCTGTGACAGATTCGGCTGTGATGGTATCGAACGTGACACTTTGGACGTAAGAGAAGAATATGCTGACAACGACGAGAACGACGACGAGATCAACACCAGTGATGATATCGAAGACGAGATTGAGGAAGGCACCAAGGATCCAGGCGCGGATTGAGCTATCGATACAGCACCTTGCGATGTATTCTGCATAGCAGCAGGTGGTGTAGGTGGCTGTCTTGTGGATGGCGCTCCTGAAGCTGCGTTCTTGATGATGTCTGCGGCCTATTGAATCGTCAGCATTGTGTGGTGAGAGATGTGGATTTGAGGTTCCAACCTTCTCAGCAATGCCATATACTACAGCTTGAAGATGACTCGCCGGAATGACAGGCATGATCGAGGCGTCAACTATTCTCAGGTTTTGAGTCCCATACACAAGCAGCTGTGGATCTACAACTCCTCCTAATTCAAGAGGTAACATGGCACAAGTGCCACTTGGATGAAAATCTGTTTGCACGTTGGCCTTGATAAATTCCAAAATCTGCTGGTCAGTAGCATTCGGAGCGGGGTTGAGTTGCAGGGGCTGCAGCAATCTCATTGAAGTCGTGGCGAGCACTTGACGATTGTACACGATCGAGGCTAGCAAGACGTCAAGATCCACTGGGTTGGAGCCATATCGAGGATCGATGAGCGGAGGATCGAAGGGACGTGACGAGTTCAGCTGCACAAACGTGAGCCAAGAACCATCGACGGAATCAGGACATCTGCAACTTACCTTGACAGAGCCGCGAGAAAACGGCCTCATGTTCACGTTCGAGAAGGCGCCGTAGTTGAAATTCAATAACTCGTACGCCGCTCTCCTCGGGTCTTGCAGTGCTTTGATCAAGAGCTGACGTTGGGCATCGAAGCCTGCGAGTACGTTTGGATGAACGTCCCCTGGTAGATAGTCCATCGCTTTCTGAGTTTGAGCTCTGGTAACAATCGAGAAGGACCTGTTGGTCAAGATCGAGAGGGCGGGAAATGCGTTACCGTCTGGAGGTCCAGCTGTCCAAGGCCCGGTTTTGTTTGCTTGGTAGACGGCACCAAATTGGCTCATGAGTGTGTAGTTGCTTGCAATTTGCACACTCGTCAAAGATGTGGGTTTCTGATAAGGGTCTGGTGAAAATTGTTAGAGCTGATTTCGGACAATATGTTACTAACTCACAAAAGACTCCGACTAGCACATGGTCCTGCAGATTCATACCAACACCTGGAAGGTCGACCAAGACAGGTATCTGGAGTGGTTGTAGCTCGCTTGAGGGACCGAGCCCAGAAAGCTTGAGAATTTGAGGAGTATGTATTGCTCCTGCAGCTAGGATGACTTCTCTGACTGCTGTGATATTCTTTCTCGGAATGGCCGCTCCTGGCGCGAACTAAAGGAAAGTCAGCATGCTTCAAAATCCATGTCTCAATGGGTAAACATCGTCATATACTGACCTCAACTCCATTAGCTCTTATGAGGCCCCCAACAGAAGTTACAGGTGCATTGGTCGGCCCTCGTGTTTGCAGGAAGATGCGATCCATGATAGCTTTCAAGATATGGTGACCGGGCCACGATCTTCGATGTTTGGTGGTGATAGCACTCTGGGTAATGTTGGAGAATAGACCGCCGGGTCTTGAGAATGAGTTGCCTTGGCCCGTACTCGCATCGCCAGGAGTAGGTATTGTTGTATTTGAGTTACCAAATCCTCCCTCGAACAAGATGCGGGTAACGTATTGGTACGTCGCGATCCAAAGATTAGGCCTCGCAGCGTATGGCTCAAAATATGCCGAACGAGCATCACATCTTGTTTGGTTTCCTGGATTGAGAGACAAGGGTAGAAAGGATGCACCAGCTGTTGTGCCGTCATTCGGATCGTAGGAAACTGGCATCTGAAGCTCTTCAAGTGCCGAAAAGAAATTGACCGTCTCATTGTAGATATAGTTCGAGTAACTGACGTTGACAGGTCCACTATTGCCGTGGACGAGTGGGTTCTGGTTGATGCCGACGGCATTGGCAGCGGCGCTCTGTGTATGGGGCGTGAAGGTCTCGCTCTAGATTATTTTGTCTTAGCATCAGGGTCGCGTTAGATATCTTGAAATGAGGTACCTTGCAGAAATAGGGAAGCAAATCCCAGAAACTCCATCCAGGATTGCCGAGGGTGACCCAGTCATCATAATCGCCAATGCCGCCTCTGTTCTACAGCATGGCGTTGAGGACGGTACCACCACCGAGAACTCTTCCTTGAGGCAGCGCGCGAGCTCTACCATCGAGATACGTCTGAGGCACAGTCATGAGGTTCCAATCTAAAGAGCTGCCAACACCTTGTCCTGCAAAGAATGGTATCTGGACCCAAGGCTCATTGTCGTCAGCTGGGCCTGCTTCAAGCAGAAGCACATTGATGGCAGGGTTTTCGGAGAGACGATTTGCGACTGTGAGTCCGCTCGGACCGCCTCCAACGACTACCTAAGTTAGCTAATCATCGTGACTGTGATGGTATGGTTGCGGCTTACCGATGTAGTCGTACGAGTCCAGCAACTGAGAGTTTAGAGGAAGGCATCCAGCATGCAATATACAAAGTAAAAAGACAAGGAACAAAGTCATGTTGCTCGAAGATAGACTGTAGAAGGAAATGCGTAGTTGTTCGAATGGGATTGGTGCTGGCGAAGGTTTCGTCAATGTTGACTGGAAGACGGCTTGAGGCGCGGCGTTGTCGCCCCGTCAAGGCAGCTGCTATCATGATAAAAGGAGAAAGCACCATCACCAAACTCTTTCGCGCTTTCTATGTCTCACCTTGACCGGTCGCACTTGCGAGAAATCGATTGATGGAAGATGTTACAAATGAATTGACATAAGAAGAAAAATGGGCAATGAACCTCTGTGAAGTGTGGCATGGGTATAAACGAACATTCTGACGACCTTCCCATTTCTCAAGGGTCTTGCCCGAGACTAGCCCAAACTCCGATAACCAAGATGAACCCAAACTAGTTGCAGAACAAAATCATGGTGCTTCGACCCTCTCGTGTCTCTCTGGAGCATTCGAGGGTAGTTCAAAGACAGGTACGTTGAGATCGCCATCGTGAGCATAGTATCCTTTATGGTAACCATACTTTTGCAAAGATGCTTTGGGTTGTTGAGGTGCGTAGGTTGAAGTCGATGCGATTGTTGTCATGGTTCCAGACTTGGAAAGAGTGGAGAACGAACGCCTTCTGTATTTTCCAGGAGGGCCCATTGGTTCCAGAGGTCCCTCGAATATATTTTGAAGAGCATGTCTCTGTCTCTCCTTTCTCAAGACCAACAAAGCCATGACCAATGCAAATGCCAGAGGAAGCCCGATGCCCAGAGCAACACCGATCATCGACCCTACACCGTATTGGTGGCCGTTCTCGGACGACGCTGAGTAGTTGGATGTAAGAGCTTGGATTTGTGTTGGACGCAGAACCAAGGCGTTTCCCTCGGTCATTGTAAAGGTAGAGTGTGAACTTTGACACTCAGTGTTGTTCAGCCCGCAAGTAAATATCCGTGAGTTTGCATCGCAGGCTGTCAAGCCAATAGCGCTTGACTCATTGACTAGCAGATCTGTCAGAACAGGTCTATATCATCAAAAAAGGACCGATGATACCTTCGGTGCAATAATGTGCACACTGTGGCGATGTCCATGCTTGATCGGTACAGGAAGATCGAGAAACAACACCGCCGCCGAAGCATAATCCGTTGTCCATACAGAAGGATCCAGTAGGACAGCATGACGAGACCTCTGCATTGCTGTTACATGGTATGTCGTCCGAAATAGTCAGGCCATCAGGATAATAGCAGGTCTGAGCAGAGGTAGCTCTCATAAGTAAGGAGGCCATGGCGATGAGGCCAAGTCTGTTCATGAGTGGCATTCTGATGCTCGATATTGACCAGAAATATAGGCACTATAATCAGAGAAAGGCAGCCGAACGGCTAGCGGTGAATCGAAACGATTTCGATGGAGGCTATCAAAGCAAACAGAGTGGAAGGGTCAACACATGGAGAGCGACAAAGAGACATCATAAGGTAAACCGAGGACGTTACTTTTCGTGCTCTCCTGTATCCGCAATCATCCCGGACGGTTGTGCTGGCTAACGGCCTGCAGTCCCGAGCAAGGGCTGGTTGATTTGATATGCTCTATACATGCCGCCATCGTTGAGGGACGGAAGGCCTTGGCTGAAGATACCTGGACAAGATCGAAGTCAGAAACCCAACCACCCCTGCCTAACCCCACAAACAAAAAATCCATCGATCGACATGATTCGCTGCTCCCGACGTTTTCTAACCTATTCTAGCGATAGCTTCGATCAAGTGTCAAAGACCATCTTTCTAACATCTTCTTCTGTTCGTCAAAGTCCTTCAATTTTCCATGCGAGTCTGTGTCATCGCATGCATTGTGTTATTTGTCGACGATCGTTGTTTGCATGCAATTATGCGTGGTTTCTCTGCATGCAAGAAGCCTGCAACTCAATCTCCAGAATTTTGCCCACGCCGCCGTTTCTCAGGGGTAGCATGGCTGGCGAAAACACCTGTCAACTTGCATTAGACTGCATCCATCCACGCTCTAGTCCCAAAAACACTGCAAGATGGCTTGCGTAACAACTGGTGTGCCGTGCGGCTGTATTGCTTAGAGTGAAAAAGGTAGGGCGACTGATCAAATTCTTGCAATGGTTGCAGGTCCGTTTCGAGAAAGGAGCGATGCTTCCAACGCAAAATCTCTCCGACCCAAGAACCTGGTCACGCTGACAAACTCTCTCAATTGGTACAGCTGCATGAACAGAGAGTATTACGGTTGTATCGGTCTTGAGGAGTTCATCGTGCGAGCTTTGCGGAAACGCGACCACGACGGTGACTTGTCTGTATTGAGCATACATCTCACATGTCTGAGCGACGATGTCCGGTTCGAGACGATAGATGCACGGTATCTGTGGCCCGACGGCTCGTCCTCGCTATGAATGTATATCGTCACTGCTTAGAGATAAGTAGTTCAGTACAGAGTGAACCGCGCAGCGATTCTATGCTACCTCCAAGCTGAGAGATGAACGAAACGAAGCATTCTCGAGGCTCGCTGAGGAAATTCTAGACCGGTTAAACGGCAATCACGAACCCTTGAAAAGCTGGGCCAAAGGCCAAGTGGGCAGACGCGATTGTGCTACTGTACTCTGACGGTGAATGTCATGCACCCATGAGTTCTGTCTTCTTCCAACATGGTGTCAGTGGGGTTCTAGAGCAGCATGTAATCATGTACCAGGTGTGTTACAGAATTCATGGACAGGCCTTTCCAGCTATAAAGTCTTATCTCAAACAGATTATTTGCACGAAGAGCAGCCTTGCAGGCGGTGACAGTATCTATCGCAGCTCGGTCTGTCAAGTTATCGTTGTTGTTCACAGATGAGAGAGGCGGTTTCATCGTGAGAGAGTCAGGGTGTGTCCCCTGTCTTGCACACACAGCGCACGGTCTTCAAATAGCACCTTAGGTCAATATGATATGCATAGGTCGCCATTAAATCTGCCCTCGGTTAATTACATCTCTTGGCGTAGGAGATGGAATGACCGCATACCTGAGAACGTCCTTCGCTTGAGGGCGAGTTTCCAGGCCGAGCATGAATCTACAGCAAGCGCGTGTAAACGCTGGCGGTCATTCCAAGGATGTGTAATTTTTGTTATTCTCCTCTGTGTTATAGCTGTAAGGCGTGTGCCCAAAAGCGATGACGCTGTCTGTCGCGTGTGACAGGCCGAGCGATATTGCATCGACTGAGGACATATAGGACAGGTTTTGCACGCGCCGGTGGTGGTTGAAATCCTTGGCACGGGATAGTGCTCTCGTCATGTTACAGGAAGAAGGTGTTTTGTTTCTTGTAGATGATGATCTTCCGACGGTCTTGGCGCGTTGCTCTTTCCACAGCGCATCAGTCGGTGTTACTCAAGCGCTCAAGGCGGTCTCTCAGCGTCTCATAGCGATGCGCTGGCCGACATTGCTTACAGCAAGCTTACAGCACATCACACAGCGTCAATATATGTGACGTTCGTCATCCATACTCAAGTTCGGTCGGCCTCGAGAGTCGAGAAGGTCGGCGGAGTGGCTGAGCCTTCAAGTGCTTGATGTCATGAAGCTTGATTCAGGGCTGGCGGTACGTTTGTAGGAAGAAAGAAGAAAGCGCAAGCCGCAAACGAGAAAAGCCAATAACGACCAAGGTGACGGTGACGATTATTGAAGGCTTGCCAAGACAGGAGTCTGCGGTTGCGATGCAACTTGGAGTTTGGCGTCGAGCAAGGAAATGAGTTGCAAGAGCTCGTTTGCACTACCGCCGACGTAGGGTGATTACCTCTACCATTGACCTTCTTCCCTTCTTTCTTTCCCTAGGACATAGCATAATCGCTCCACCAGCTGCAGAAGGCTGGACAGATCATTGCTCACAGTCGTCAAAGCGACTTCACGCATCGTCACCTCTTGGTATGTATCCGTGTTTCACGCGACCCACTTCTTCCCCAGCTTCTTATGGGCACAGCCACGCTCATCGCATCAGAGAGCATGCCCGTCCCTGGGTGCAGGCGAAAATCAGCTACGCAAGGACTGCCCTCTGGAAATGTTGTTTCGCGCCTCGGACGTTGGAGAGGACTCCAATTTCCAGCTTGAACTGATGCTATTTGCCGCTGGCGGCGCCTTTCGTCCTGACTTTCAAGCTCTCAGCGCTAACATCATTCTGCATTCAGCATACAAGGCCTTCCTTCCGACCACTTTGTAATTCCCGGTTCCTTTTCTTTTTCTCTTTCGCTCTCTGCCTTATCTGCGCCTCGGTAACCTTCATCACGAGACTCTAATCCTTGGCGGCTTTTCCGTCTAAGCATTGAAATGCGTAAGCCTAGATTCTTGTCCATCTTGTCAAGTTTGGCACCACTGACAAGCCTTTCGAAGATTCAATCAAACATCAGGCCCGAAATATTGCCTGGAGACACAACGACGGCGAGGCCAACTACAATCCCTTCGCCAGGCGCTCGCGGTCCTATGCCGGACGACTGGAAGACGTCGAGAACAACCTGCAGCGTCGCCATACAGCAGACCAGGTCATGTCGGACAGCGCTGGCAGGCGTAATGACGCGCGCAACATAGACAACGCCGACTTCGCCTACCCGCATCATGCCAACACAGCGCCTCCCGAGTCTAGTTCCTCTTTCGACTCGCCCACATCCAATGGAACCCTTGTTGGCCAGTCTGATACCAAACCATCCAGGGAGAAGGAAACCGTGCCACTCGACAGAGACAACTCTCGTTCCATGTCAGAGACGAATGTCACAGAGCCTGAGCACAAACCACGCAAGCGCCTGGCCCTCATGAACTTGATCGGTGCACCCGACCGCACCAAGCATGATGATCGTGACCTCGAACGCTCCGACACTGCCGACACCACCGACACCAAGAAGAAGAGGCGACCAAAGATCAGCGTTGCCAGTCAGTTCAAGGCTACTCTCCTCGGCTCATGGGTCAACGTCCTTCTAGTTTGTGTTCCCGTCGGCTTCGCTCTCCGGTATGCCCACTCCAACGGAATTGCTGTCTTCGTCGTCAACTTTGTTGCTATCATCCCCCTTGCCGCCATGCTTTCCTTTGCTACTGAAGAACTCGCCATGTATGTTGGTGAGACATTGGGAGGTCTCCTCAATGCCAGTTTTGGTAACGCTACCGAACTCATCGTTGGTATCATCGCTCTGGCACAGAACAAAATCCTCATTGTTCAGACTTCTTTGATTGGCAGTATGCTATCTAACTTGCTACTGGTACTGGGCATGTGTTTCTTCTTTGGTGGCATGAACCGCGTCGTTCAGCACTTCAACATCACTGTCGCACAAACAGCCTCCAGTATGCTTGCTGTTTCGATTGGCTCGTTGATCATCCCCACTGCTTTCCAGAAATTTGGCAACAACCCTGCCGGCGGCGTTGCTCCCATCTCGCGAGGAACAGCTATCATCTTGCTTCTTGTTTACTTTGCCTACCTCATCTTCCAGCTCAAGACTCATGTCGAGATCTACAATACTCCTAGCCAAAAATCAGAGAAGAAGAGGGGCTCGGCCCGAGAGAAGGGTGAGACTCTGATGGGAATTGCTCGCATTGGTGCTGGTACTGCTGCTTCAGCTGGTGGCCAAGTCAATCAATCCAATCTCGTTTACAATGAGAATGATGAGGAGGAAACGCCTGCGCTGACTATCGCCGGTGCTCTTGTTACTTTGACCATCGCTACAGTCCTTATCGCCTTCAATTCCGAGTTTATGGTTAGTGGTATCGACTATATCGTGGAAACTGGAGGCATATCCGAGGAGTTTGTTGGTCTCATTTTGGTTCCTATTGTCGGCAATGCTGCAGGTAAGTTGTGCCGCATTCCTGCGACGACCTTGTCGAAGACTAACCTCGTGAACAGAACATGCAACTGCTGTCACCGTCGCCATCAAGGACAAAATGGACCTCGCGATCGGTGTCGCTGTTGGCTCGAGTATGCAAATTGCCCTCCTCGTCCTTCCTCTTATGGTCGTCATCAGCTGGATCGGATTGGGACACGACGCCATGACTCTCGACTTTGACGGCTTCCAAGTCGCAGTACTCTTCATCGCTGTTCTTTTGGTCAACTACCTCATTCAAGACGGCGAAAGTCATTGGCTTGAAGGAATCTTATTGATGGCGGTGTATATCATCATTGCTGTCAGCGCGTGGTTCTATCCAGCAGCAGGAGATCTGGTTGGATGAACATGTTCGCTTCTTTCAATTGCATACTTTTGGGTTTTCGAACCGGCGCAATAGGGACTGACATTCATCTTCCGGCATTTCCATGTACCACTACTTTTTCCTTGATACCCTGTTCTATATCTTCAATCCTTTTTTCTTCTTTACAGTAGTTGTTGTCAGAGAACTATATCTCCTCATCGACCGGCTTTTCGGTCACTTGCATTGGTCAAGGTTTCAATTTTCACATACTTTTCCTATGCCTCTTGTTCACTACTCAGAGTCGACTGCACTATATAAACCCCCTCCACCTCTTCCCATTCTTCCAACTCAACTTCAACTTCCTTGAACTTCCTCTTCTACCACAACATCCTTCCGCATCATATACATCTCTCATACAAAGATAAGTTCAGTTATTCACAGCTCACTATCATTCCAGGTAAGCTTTTCCTCACATCTCACGCCTGGCTAGCCTATATAAACCCTCCTCTCCACCTCCTGCTCTTCCACCTCAACATCAACTTCCTTCTTCAGCTTCTACCTTCCCTTACCATCTACACCACAACAACACTTCCTTCTGTATTCATCTATCCACACATCTCACTCACACTATATCAGCTGCTCTCGCAGCTCAGTCCTCAGATCAGGTAAGCCGCCTTTCACTGTTTCCAGCTCTTCTACCCTATATAAACCTTCTTCCCCGCCGTCTACTCCTCCACCACAACATCAACTTCCTTAACATACTTCTGAACCATCCTTTCTCGGTCATCCGCATCACTGCACCACAGCTCTTCACCAGACTTCTCTGTCATTTCGAGAACACCTCATTCTCACTTGCACTCCTTGGAGGGCTATATAAACCCTCTTCCAACCCATCCTCTTCTTCTCCTCAACATCAACATCCAACATCCACTTCTACATCAACACTCATCCAGACATCTTACACAACTTACAGTACATCATATACCACCACCCAATACTCTGTCAACATCATCGTAAGTACTTCCCCCTTCCACCCAGCACCACTTCATGGCAATCCCACGATCCTCCCGCATCAGCAGAGGGGCTTTGAGTATACTATAAAAATGCACAGTTTCTTTCGGGATTGAAGCAAAGTCCAGAGAGAGCCCATGAATTGAGGACTCTCAGTGGACATTGCTCCGTTCCTGAAATTTACTGTGCATTTTTATGGGCATCTCAAAACCCATACAGCGTTCATGGAGCTAACTTCTGACAGGGCCATGACACGCGATCCCGACACTCCTTGGACGGGCGTCCCCAATGGCGCTCAACTCATCGACCTCGACAATGAACCTGATCACTATGTCTTTACTAATTCTGACCAAGAAGAGGTCAAGGTCAAAGTCGAACCCACGCCTGAATCCAACACGGTCCCCGGTTTGGGCAACAGCATTCTGCAACCCAAGCAGAGTGCATCCTCAGAGCAGCCTACAGACGTCGCAGCTCTCCAAGCAATGCAAGAATCGTTCTACGCACAGATTCTTGCTAACCAGGAGTCTCAAGAAGCCGATCAGGTTCCTTCGAATCTCGGAGAAGACTTTGAAGATCCCATCGAACAGGAATATCAATTCATGCAGGACAAAGCTGCGTACGAGGAAAAGAAGCGAAGCGGGGAGCTCACACAAGATGACGAACGCGAGTTCATGAAAAAGGAGTCCGCTTACTCCAAGCGCAAGCGCGAACTCAAAGATCGCCTCGTAGACGATCCGCTTCTCTTTGAGCCAGAAGAGCCGCCTAGAAAGAAGGCCAGAACCTCCAAGTCTGGTAATCCTCGCAAAAACCCCAAGACATCTGAGACTGTAAGATCGGCAATTCCCAATCTTAGGGGCCACAACAACTTTTGGGAGAACGCCGATGCTGCGGAACAGATGGAAACCGAACCCGCTTACGAGAATGTCGAAAGCGGAGGTCGTACCGCTGCCTTCAAGGGGTTCAGAGCCCGCATCAGCCTACAGGCCCGACGTGTGGACATGGGTCGACTTGAGAAGGCAACATCATCATTTGTGAACAAGAAAGGAATCGCCAAGAACATGAGAGGTATTGAACTCGTCGAAGATGGATGGACACTTATGGGAATGATCACACCACTCAAGAACTATCAAATGATCAACTGCGGTTGGATGAGACGTCGCGAATTGGGTACGAGTGAGCCCAGAGGAGGCATCATTGCCGATCAGATGGGCCTTGGCAAAACCGTGACATGCCTCGCCAATATCGTCAATGGGAGGCCTCTCAAGTCGTTTCCCCCGCATCTGCAGCCAGAATCTCACACGACTCTCATCGTTGTGCCCTCTAGTCTGCTAGGTCAGTGGAGGACCGAGATCAAACGCCACACCAAATCAGACATGTCACGCAGGAACTGGGGACTTGGCTTGGTCTACGTGTTCAAGGACAGCGAATCTGAGCAGCACGACCCTATCAACTTCAAGAGACCTGATATTGTTCTGACTACCTACTACGATGTCAGAAGAAGCTGGCCGGATTGTGATGTTCCGGAGGGTCTTGCAGAGGCCGAAAGAGAAGCGTTCTGGCTGGAACGCATCTACAACAAGAGAGGACCTCTCCACAAGCATCGATTCCTGAGAATTGTTCTTGACGAAGGTCATCAAATCGCCAATCCCGAGACTCTGACCGCCCAAGCATGTTTCAATCTCGTCGCTGATCACAAGTGGATCTTAACAGGCACCCCGTGAGTCATGCCTTGGAATCATATTCTATACAAAACTGACCATATTTCCAGGATGATCAACGGAAGCAAGGACCTGTACAGCCTGTTTAATTTTATTGAACACCCCACAGTCACTAAGATGAAGTTCGAGGCTTTTAAGTCTCGCTTCTGCAATGTCAAGAATCCTATGAGTCTTGATGCCCTCAGTCAAGAAATGGTCGACAGCGTTGCCTGTTTCACACACAAGGACAAACTTTTCGACGCTAGACTTATCACTCTTCCTAAGCCCCATAACAGATCTCTGGTACTCAACCCTACGACTTTGGAAACTGAGATTTACAACATCGTGCGTGCTCGCTTCAAGGATCGAGCACAAACCCTCAACGAGAATGGGGAGCTGAGAACAAACAAATTCCACATCTGGGCCATGCACACACTCCTGCGCCAGTTGACAGCTCACCCTCTGATGGTCCCGATGAAAGTCTGCGATCATTTGGAGATAGAAGACTTTGACAAGCTCGAGAAAGCAGTTGACAGACAGGCCAAGTCTCGCGAAACTCCAGTCGGCATAATTCATGCCTTGAGGGATCTCATGCGAAAGCAGCGTGCACACGCTGAGGCCCGAGCTGAAAATGGCGTCAAACTCGATATGACAGCCTCAGCACCCATGGACGATCTTGACGAGGGAATTGATGAGGTTGAGGTGTTGAGAGCGCCAGTCGTCATCCAAAAAAAGAAGGGCAAGAAAGGTGCTGCCGGACGTTCGCACGGCAAGAACGTTGCCTACGGAGGATACATCGAGTCGTTCAAACGCAGCGCCAACTACCAGATCTTCAGCGAGCGCGCTCCCTGCTGCAAGTGTGGCCGCAATGACAACCCAGTCATGACTTCATGTTATCACTTCTATTGCCATACACACCTGGAGGACCTCATGCATGATGCCGCTGCTCTTGGTCTCGAAAATGCAATCTGCATCAAGCCAGGTTGTGGGAAGGAAATCATGAGATCCTAGATAATCGACCCGGAAGCTGTTACAAAGCCCAAATGGCTCGATGCAGACGGCAACGTCCTTCCTTCTACCAAGACTTTGGCAGTCAAGGCCCAAATCCTGAACTGGCTCGACCCCAAGAGCGGTGGTGACCGCGATGCAAAGTGTATCGTGTTCTGCCAGTGGAGGAACTTTCTGGGTTTACTCGGCCGAATCTGCGATGCCGAAAAGTGGGAATACGTTACCCTTCACGGAGGCATGAGCAAGAAGACTCGCGATTCTAACATCGAAAAATTTAAGACTATCCCGAAGATCAAAATCTTGATCGCCACACTGAAGACCGGTGGTCAAGGTCTCAACCTGACCTGCGCTAGATACGTTCTGAATGTCGACCCATATTGGAACACTGCTGGAGAAATTCAGGCTTTTTCGAGAGTCTACCGCATCGGCCAGGAACATGAGACCGAATTCGTTGATCTTACGCTTGCTGGCACGGTCGATGAGCACATGAATTCGATCAAGGAACGCAAGAAGAAGGAAATTGATCAGGTCACCGCAGGTCATAAGAGACTGACCACGGAAGATCTTCTCAAGACATTTGAGCCACCAGAGGAAGACACCAGTGAAGACACTGAGTGAAAAAACCAAGCAGATTTTGAGTTGTATACTTAGCCATTTCACAAATTTATATAGCCAAAAACCACAAAAAAATACTGTACCCCCAAAAATTGACCTACATTTGACTAAGTAAACGCTCTCTTTGGTGGTCTCTCGAATTTCTATAAGTTTCTGCCTTTTTATACATGACTTTCAGCTTGTTAGTCAATCGGGGATAGCATCTTTTGGTCGTTGTGCCCCTGGCATATACAATATTTGACTAAGTCAACACTCTCTCTGGTGGTATCCCCATTTTCTGTCAGTTTCTGTATTTTTATAGATAACTTTCAGCTTGTTAATACAGCGGGGATAGCATCTATCCTGCTATTTAGCCCCTGACACGTTTAGTATTTTATCAAAATTTCGACTAAGTTAACGCTCTCTCTGGTGGCATCTTCATTTTGATCGGATTCGTGCATTTTTTATAGATAACTTTTATCATGTCATCAGAGTTGGGATAGCACCAATCTGGCCCCTGGCACATACAGCAATTTGTACAATTTTGACTAAGTCATTGCTCTCTCTGCTGGCATCTCTATCTTGAATAAGTTTATGCCTTTTTATACATAACTTTCAGTCTACCATCGGAGATGAGATAACATCTGCTAGCCCCTGGCACATATAGTGTTCTTGTCATATAATCTCCCTGGTGCTGTTTTCATCTTCTTTCTTTTCCAATCACCAACTCTCATCCTCACTTCATTCCTGTCCATTGCGCTTCTGCCACAAATCCTCAGCTCCGTGTTACTCAATCTCAAATCACTTGAGGGTTTCTTCGAGCTAGCTTTCCCCCTCGCAGTCGGACGTCCTACCTTAGCAAGTTTAAGCAATCGTAAGTGAGTCGAACAAAGCAGCGAGAGCCAGTAGCTAACAGATCGAAACAGTGTTTTCAACAATCTCACTGTCACTGAAGGTGACACACCCTTAGAGGGCTTTGTGGACGTGACCAAACACCTCGAGTATTTTGGGGCCACACAAGAGCATTTCGTAGAGATCCTCCAGATCTTGCGAAACTCATCACTGCCACGCGGACAGACCACAGCCTCCAAACGTCTCTATGAGTATTCGGCCAAGCAACTCGTGGCCATGGCCCGCACAATCAAGCCTCACATCCTGATTGGCACTCCAGGAAAGGTCGTCGATCTGTTGAAGACGACCAACGCTACACCATTCGCGTCAATAAGACTGTTCGCATTAGATGAGGCGAATGACCTATTGTCTGAAAGCATATTGGCGGATGTACACACCATCAGATCCTGTCTTAAGGCTGTGCCTACACAGGCATACGCTGCAAGCTTTCGGGCACCTCTCATCAAGTCTTTCCATAACGTCTTCAAGGTCATTCCCAAGATCTTGAAGATGGGAGAGCGACAACGAGAGGGCTCACGATTCAATGAGAAATGGAAGCCTGTAGCCTCTACTCAGCTTAAAGACGTGGCCAGCCTGTTAATGGACGTCTTCCCCGAGCTGAACCTCCAAGAATCTCTGATAATCTTTTGCACCAGAGAGTCGCAACAAACGCCATTCATAAGCAAGTCGTGGACAGCCTTGGCTCAGAGAACAGGGTGGTCTTTAAGATGCATGCTGGAGTAGGCCAAAATTGAGCTTGGTGCCCGTGCCACGCCGTAGCATCTTGACGATGCCTTTGTCGCAAGAGGCACCTTTGCCAACGTACATCGCTTGGAAAGACTTGATTTGATCATTCGTGGAAGTTTTACGATCGAGATAATGTGTCCTTCATTAGAGAATTGCTACCCATCATACCTTGACTGCACCAAGAACCGAATCCATGTTTTCTTTGCGTCTCTTCATGTCTGGTGATCCATCGACCTCTTCAAGCTCACGCTTACCATTATTTTTGTGCCTGATCGGAGAGCTTGCTAGCTCCGTGTCTCTTGCTCGATCAGTCTGCTCTTCTGATGGGATCGTAGGGAAAGGAGTCAGTCGGTCAGAGATGTCGCCCCACCAGGTTCCGCCATACTTTCTGTACCAGTTGACTGTGGTACGAAGACCTTCCTTGAACGGCGTCTTCTGCTGCCATCCCAACTGCTTGAGCTTCGAGCCATCAACAGCATAACGATGATCATTGAAAGGGCGGTCTTCGCAATGTACCACATGCTTGTAGACTTCATCTTTGGTTTCGTTGGAAAATCCAAACTCTCCCAACAGCATAGAGCAGAGGACAAAGTTGGATATCTCATCTGAAGAGCCAACGTTGTAGATGTGACCGATTCGACCTTTGTGGAGGATGGTGTCAAACGCATCGGCTGCGTCACCAGCGTAAAGATATCTTCTGGTGTGTGTTCCATCACCATGGAGTGACAATCTCTGATTGCGCTGCAAGAGCATAGAGAACTTTGGGATGACCTTTTCGGGGAACTGGTGCGGTCCATAAACATTGTTACTACGCACGACGAGAGCCGGGATCTGGAAGCTCTTGCGATACGCTTCCACGTACATCTCCGCTGCTGCCTTCGATGCTGCGTAAGGGTTCGTCGGCAGAAGGAGAGCATCTTCTAGAAGATCTTTGCCGTCGTCCTTGACCTCACCGTACACTTCGTCGGTGGACACGTGGATGAATTTCTGAACTCCGTGTGACTTGACGCACTCAAGCAGGACATGCGTACCGACCACATTGGTTTTCGTGAAATCGTTCGAGTTGCCAAAAGAAAGGTCAACATGCGTTTGAGCGGCGAAATGCATTACTGTATCAATATCATATTTTCGCAAGCAATCCATAACATCGTCATGTCTGGTAATGTCACCTTTGTAGAAGGTGAAGTTTGGTTCCTTGTCCAGTTGTGCTGTGTTATTGAGCGTTGCACAATAATCCAACTTGTCAAAAGAAACTATGTTGTAGTGGCCGTGATAGGTTTTGGTTAGGTGCCGTACAACCCACGAAGCGCTACAAGAGTTTAGCGTAGTCTCTGTGGACGAAAACGGTCGGCTACCCACATGAAACCAGCACCGCCTGTTATCATGATGTTGTTGATCTCGGCTTGAGGCTCGAACCGAGTCGACCCTTGAAGAAAGGGGGCATCTTCCCAGATGGAGGCATGATCCTTCAACGCTGGAACATGGTCAGCCAGGACATTCCCTACAAACATGGTCGAACCCACATTTTGATGGGATTGAGCAGGGCATATTCGACTAAGGTAGAGGCACACAGAGACAGAAAGATTTGGACAAGCAGACATGGTGATATGAATGACTGGGAGCATAGCACTCCTTGCCTGGTGAAGGTCAAAGGAATTCATCGTACATTGGTCGGTGTGTAAGGAATCTCGTCTGTGAGCACATGCACCCCTGCGAGGCATGGAAGCAAGTGTAGGCAGACTCGCATGATGACAATCAGTGTGAATGATTTTCTGCGGGGAGCGCGATATTCTCATCATAGTGGACCGAAGCTATGCGAGAACCGTTTGCATAATCATCGTTCATAGAGCAAAGAACAGAAGCTTGTAGAAGCTTATACTGAAACCAAGGAGAAAACGGCAAACGGCGAGACCGCACGCTCTGACGTTTTCCATGATCGCCGTGTTTGTGGTGACATCTGGAAGGAAGGCGGGCGTGACCGCTGCCGGTGGTTGGGGCAGAATTTGGAGGGAAAGCGGTCTGTGCAGCACAAACCCCTGGGGAGATTGCGCTTTCTCAGCTCTACCACGCAACTCCAGGAGCCCCTGCTTTACATCGTACGCACCCCTTTGCACATGTCTGGCGTGGCTGTCTTGATTTGTGAGGCATTTTCTGGAGTTTAAATTCCACAATCCAGAACTTGTACCTCGTACTTCTCCCTTTGTAGGTCCAAATATATGCTGCAATTACCAACGTCCTCGTGTTTCTATCGCCATGGCGTTTTAGCATCTTTTATAAGAGTATTCGTGTCGTCCGACTGATCCAGTTTCGTGGGACTGTACATACCATGGCCACTACACATGAGATGGCGGCCGAACCCGTCAAGATTGAGGACCCGGCATTCTTCGAACAGCAAAACGATATCGAGATGGACAATCAGGAAACCGATGGACTGCTGGACGAGAAGGAGCAACTTGACGAAGAAGGCAAGGACGCACCTGCTCCGGCAAAACAGCCGTCGAAGTTATTGTTCTGGATCGCCGTCAACATCATCGCTACGACAGCCATTGTCTTCATCAACAAGTCCATTTTCGACGACCCTTCTTTCCGTGGGGCCCAGGTCTCCTTCGCAACCTTCCACTTCCTCGTCACATTCGCTACCCTGCATACCGTGTCTTCAACCAGATTCGGCTTCTTCGATCGAAAACGAGCAGCGCTTCGAGACATTCTCCCACTCGCTGCTGCCATGTGCCTGAACGTTATTCTTCCTAACCTCTCCCTTGCCTACTCATCCATCACCTTCTATCAGACTGCCAGGGTTCTGCTGACGCCTATCACTGCATTCTTGAATTACGTCCTGTACCAGAAGACCGTCCCAAGAAAGGCTGTGTGTGCTCTGGTTCCTGTTTGTGCTGGTGTGGCTATGGTGACATACTTTGACGTTCGGCCTGGAACCACGACCAAGGGAACAAGCTTCTACGGTGTCGTTTTTGCCATGACCGGTGTGCTTATGAGCGGTATCTACACATGTTGGATCAGTCATTACCACCAGAAGCTTCAGATGACAAGCTTGCAACTACTACACAATCAGTCGTTGATCGGAGGAATATTGCTTATATACCTGATACCATTCGTAGACACTCTGCCAGTGTTCAACGAAGTCTCGCTTCATCGATGGATCATGATCATAATGGTAAACAAGGCCTCGTTCACCTTTTATCCGCATAAGCTAACCTCAACAGAGCGGTCTTTGTGCATGTCTCCTCAATCTCTCACAGTTCGCTATCATCGCTGGAGCCGGTCCGGTAGCCAGTACTGTGGTAGGTCATTCTAAGACTGTCACTATCGTGACTTTGGGTTGGATTTGGACCGGTAGTGCTATCAGTAGCTACAGTGTACTCGGTGTCGTGATAGCAATGGCTGGTGTCATATTCTACTCGACGGCAACAACGATGTACAAGAAATGAGAAGTCTGGTTTCACGTTCGCGACACTGCGCAGAGTGAGGCCCTGGCGTAGCGTCGGGATGTTTCTCAGGAAGGAGCGATGGTTGTGATGTGCGCTTTATTGATGCAATTCGACTACCACTTCTGACCGAGTCGCAAGCTTGACTGTCACTTTCCTTCCTTCCTTCACTCTCACACAAACATCAATGCTTCCAACCTACAAAGACGATCTTGTTTCTCTGCCGCCCAATATGGCCGACCAAGATCCATCGCCATCGCTGACCACTCATCTGCTTGCCGCTCTTAACGAACTGCAAGCCGTGCAGCAGAAGACACAGCGTGATCTAGATGCAGAGAAAACAAACTCTCGTCAACTCCAGGAGCAACTCGACGCCTCGCACGAAACTATTGCCCAACTGAGAGAAGACTTGCACGCAAAACCGACCGTAGCCGATGAGAGGTTCGCTGTCCCACTAGCTCAGAAATCGAAACACGCCTCAAAGCAGAGATCAACGTCCCCAAATCACATCACGCCTTCGATCTTCTCGCGTGGACGCAGAAACGCCGGCATTCGAGAGGACGTCACGATCCCTCTATCCTCACTCCGCATGAAAGCCGGCGATTGGAAAGAGCTCAACCTTGTCTACTCTTACGAGCACAAGACTGTCCAATTCGTCAAAGATCAGGAAACACTTATCAATCAAGGCATGAAGATTCAACTTGGCAGTGAACACGCTCAAACTGTGTTCTGCAGTACAGAAGGTTCAACCGCGCTTATCTTAAGTGGCCGTGTTGACACCGTTTCGAGAGGTCGGATCTGGCTTGAATTCTCCGTCAAAGACGAGTTTGATATGTTTTAGAGACTGTCAATCACATGAATGACCGAGCTAAGGTCAGAGACTTGGAACCGTAAGTTTTGACTTCCATCCCAGCTTCCAGCACTAACAATTTTACAGGGACAAGTTCGCACACGTGTGCAAGTCAAACGAGACGTTCTTCGTTCCAGAAACCAAGCCCGTCGACTCTGAGCTAAAAGCCACAAGCCATCATCCCAACGAGGAACAGATCTTAGCAGCGCGTGATCAGTCTCCGAATCTTCCGATGTCGGTTTTCCAAGGAGTAGAGCACAGAATTCCACTTGATTCGAAGGCCAGAGCCTCAGAGAAGAGCGATGTTGCTACCAAGATCGAGTCAGAAACAGACATTCAAAAACTCAAAGATGACATCAATCGACTAGAGCGAGAGATTGCAGTGCTCGATCGAAAGCTCCAATCCGCAAAAGATGAAGTTGCTCCTACGATCAAGACAGAAGAAGATGGCATCAAAATCACAGATGATGTTTACAAGAGTTTGGAGAAAGAGTTGCAGAGCCAGAAAAGCAAGAAACAAGCACAGATCGCTAGGCTCAGCGGCCGGATTGAAGATCTGACCTCTCAGACGATCGAGGCCGGTACAGCGACACGAGCCAACGTCACCTCGAAGAGAATCCCAGCAAAGAGGAAAAGAAAGTTCTGATTAGATCGTTACGTTGGGATGAATCATAGGTTTGCGAGGTATTATTATTTGCGTTGTAATACTGGGCATACCTAGGTATGATGGGCGATTTCTTGTCATGCAGTATCAGCGACGCTTTGCCAATTGTTCTCTCATACCCTGATTCAGTGCATATGTGACCATGGAATTATCTCTGCCTCCGTGCTACACAGTCTTTAATCAAAGAGACGGAACCAGCTAAATGCTTCCTTACGACATATCGAAGGAGAAATCAAAACACAAGACACCGCCAAACATACCACAATATCCTAAGCACATTCGGTAAAGACCGAGTCTGGATAGTATGAAATACTTATGATACCGCTAACCCACAAAAACACCAATGCAATGCAAGTAGAAAACAGCAGATACAAAAACAATTCAGTAGCAGAAAAGGCTACCAGCGTGAAAGAAAAAGCGCTCCCTTCGAGCTACACCATCTACTCCACTTCAACCACTTCGGCAGCTTCTGCCATGATCGCTTCACCCTCATCCAACACTTCCATAACGCGGCGCAGACCCTCACACATCTCATCTGCATGTGCAACAAGCAACAACTTCTCAGCGTTGGCCTCGAGGCCAAGGTATGTAGGCGGCTCACGCTCAGGCAGACTCTTGATCCATGCCTCAAAATCTCTCTTCGTGGTACCGTTGGGCACAGTAAGACCCTCTTGAAGAGCAAAGTTCTCTTCAAAAGCAGCAGGGGTAAGCACAGATGACACCAGTTGTGACAAGACTGAGAAATCAGAGGCATTATCAATCTTGCCACCGTATGTTTCGGTCACCATGATGCGCAGAAGAGACCAAGGGATTGCGTTAGGGGCAATGTTGGAGCGGTTGCCTGCAACTGTAGTCATCCAGGTATCGATAATGAAGATCGAGCATTCAAAGTCACTGTCGTTGAACTCCCAGAAGCCGCTCCAACCAAGGCGGGGTGCGTATCTCAGGCGCTCTTGGACTACGGCGTGTAAGAAGGCGAGCAAGAAGTACACTCTAGCCTTCTCAACAGGCTGTTGAGATCCAGCTTCCTTGAGCGAGGCCATTGAATCGCGCATATTGGCTCTGATACCCGCGGGTTGCTCGTAACTCAGGACTCTTGATGCTCTCAAAAGATTGACGGGGATCTTGGGAGAGCTCTCCATTGACAGGAAGAGTCTGAAGTCAGGGTGTGGTTTGAGACTATCAATCCTCTTCTCCAAATTTTGAAGCCAATGAGCAGCCAAATGAACGTTCTTCACCATGACCCATGAGCCGGTTGCTGCAGCGTTGGCAAGAGCAGCATCAGCATTGGCCAGTGACTCGTTAGAACCCATGGCGACATTCGCACAACGAGAAGCTGTGCGCTCTACGAGCTGATCGACCTTGTAACTTGCGTCAAAGCCGGGTGATGAGGAAAGTGCAATGGGTGTATGAGCAGTGACTTCCTTGACAATACGGCTGAGATCATCGCTGACGTCAAGCATGGCGGCACCGAAGAGAGATGTGATAAATACTTCAGCGGCAGGAACAAGACGATCGACACGCAAGATCTTGATGAGCAAGAGATTGAGAAGTCTTCGGTCGAGCTCGTTGTCTGTTTGTCCAAGCACAGGCACATTCTTCTCAGGGAACTCGGAGGAGAAGAAAGTGCTCCACTCGTCTTCAGGTACTTGACTAAGACTGTCCTTGAATTGTCTGATGGATGATGCACGTGCCATGGCTTCATCTCTGAGCTCGGGATTGGTCGACAAGTCGATGCCCTTCAGATCCTCATCCAACACCTTGTCGATCAGAGACTTGTCCATCTTCAGAGGCGAGGCTTGTGCAAGAAGCATGGCAAAGGTGATGCGATCCTTCTGCAACAGAGTAAGGGCCGTGCTTCGATAGGTGCTGATGAATATCTCCTTGATGATGGCATCAACTCTATTCTCGTGACTTCCAGCAGGTCTACTCTTAGATGTGCGGAGTACAGCGTGGAAAATATCCACAAAGTATTGCAACGAGAATTGGTAGAAGTGGTTGATGTGGTGCAACTGATCGAGCACAGCAAAGATTGCAGAACACGACTGCGCAATTACGTCGTAAGACATGGTGATACGTTCCACTTCTGTCATGACACCATCCGTCTCGGCAGCCTTGACCGCGATCTCACTAGCTTCCTTCTTGAGTGTCTCGAGTGTTTGAATGACCTTGTCGTCGTCGAGAATATTTCCTTGAGATTCGTTGAGCGCGCGAAGAAGCTGCTTCTCGAGATGACGAAGACGCAATCTGAATTCGCCTTGAGTCTTGACAAGGTTGGTGCGTCTCTCATCAACGTCAGGACGTTCCGACTTGAGCACATCGTTGAGGGCTTGGGTACGCAGACTGCTCTGAGTAACTGTAAAGTTGACGAAAGTGGTTCTACTGCAGATGTCTGGTGCAAAGGTTGCCGAAGGGTCTCTAGTGGTAAGGTACAGTCGGAAAGCAGGCGAGAAATCGATTTCTTGTCTTCCGAGTTGGATAAGTACACGACCACCAGTCTTTTGGTACTCCTTGTTGAGAACGTGGTTGAGAATGGGATCCAGATGTTCAGCATCCTGGATAAGAATAGGATTACCGAAACGCAACGAACTCTCCAGTTGCTTGGTGAAAGAGCTGTCAAGGAAACTTGTGACGGTCAATCTACGATCCTTGCACTCGTTCTGCAAGAACTCAACAGTACGACCTGAGGGATCGATGATCAGAGGATATCTGTTGAAGCGCTGGAGCATGATGGCATTCTCCGTGCAGAGATCATCAACAGGTAGCGAGTTTTGCTGCCATTGCAGTCTTTCATCTGCCGTAGAGAGGTACTCAGCCATGGGGTTGTGGGGCTTATGGTGGATGCTAGAGGCTGCGAGTTGGAACGCCCAGTCTTCAAGCATAGCCTTACGGTACTGCTGATCGTACAATCCACCATACGCAAGGAAAGCAGCGGCAAGGAAGACGTCACCAACGATTGTATCCATCTGTGCATCGAAAGACTTGCTGGAGTTCTCCCATCTCTCGCGCTCGGAAGACAAGTTACTGATCAAGCGCGAACTGCGATCAACCTTGCTTTGAACCCGAGCCATCTCGCTTTTGATTGCTTCGACCTGACTGACAAGAGCTGCATATTCTGTCTTGTAAGTGGCAATGTTGTTGTCGAGCTTCTTGATCTCAGCAAAGATTGCTTGTGCGTTAGCCTTGGTCTGCAGAGCCTCCTCCTCGAGTTGTGTGACTTCTTCTCTGAGAGGACCAACGCGGTCAAGGATGGCGGAATAGTTGACTTGGGCCTCGACCCATTGCACAAGAGGACCACAAGCCTTACTGGCACGGTTGACACGCTCGAAGCTGAAATCGTCCTTGGACAAGAACTCTCTCTGCATCTTGATACGGTGACTGCTGGTCATCTGTTTCTCGTTGTCGTAGTTGACAATACTGGCAATGAAGTCATCGCGACGAACGATCGACACAATGGTCTTCCAATCAGGTGCCTTGTGGCCGAGCAAGGTGCAAACAGATTCGAGGGCAAGCTTGACACCTGAAGGGGGGTTCTGCATAGAACGTACTTCAGTCAAATGTTGTTTCTTGATGTTGCTGACACTCTTCTGTGCTTCAATGACGGCAGGCTCGGCCTGAGCAAGATCGTGAAGGACCACTTCTCTTCTCTCTGCGACAATTCTCTCCTGTTCGACCAGCGCATTCTGAACTTCGAGTGATGCAGCGCGGCGAGTTTCGGCCTCACGTTGATCAGCAATCATACGTTGTAGCTTCTCGTTGGCTTCTGCGTCCTTGGTCTGCAATTCTACATTCTTCTCGGTCAGACTCTTAGACATGTCAGAGACCTGGACGGTGGTCTCATGCAACTTGTCCAGACCGATATTGAGATGACGTTGCTGTTCTTCCAAGTCATCACGCTTCTCATTGTACAGCTTGACGAATTGAGACAAGAAGTCAAGGAAGTGACGAGGAGTGAGGTAGGTCGTCTTGTTCTGTTGACGGAGAAGTCTAGCGTTGAACTTGTGCATCGAGTGGTGCACATGAACCATGGAGTTGACCACAGCATCACGATGAGAAGCAGGAAGTTGAAGTTGGCGGTAGGCGACAGGTATGCTGTCCGGCGATACGTATGATGATCGGTCGAGATCAACAGATTGGGTAAGCTCATATCCAACTTGGAAGAGTGCTTGGTCGGACCAGTCGCCGAACCAGTTGAGTACACATCTGTTGAACAAAGCAGGACTGGTGGCTGCTTTTGAAGATAGACCTTCAGTAGGAGGGTTCATGGTGAAGACAACGTGAAGGTTTTGCACAATCTGTTGGGTAAACCATTTGTAAAGCTCTTCTTGAGAGTCCAAAAGCTGGCCCTTACTCTGGGCAGCCTCCTTACAAGCGGTCATAAGAGAAGCGAATTCATCGCCCTCAAACAGTCCGGGGACCTCACCGTTGGCAAGAAGAGTGTTCATGCGTTCCAAGAAACCAGAGTCTAGAACGTTCGATTCGTCCATGATGAAGCAAATCTTCTCACCCTTGACACCACATCTTCTGAGCACGTTTCTCAGATCGTCGTCAAAGTCTTCAGCCGTGTACTTGCCATGAACCTTGATCTGGAAGACCTTGAGACCACTTGACCAGGCAACAAAGCGGGAAAGTGTGGTCTTGCCACTTCCACTGACACCAATGAGGATGAGATGTCCTTGAGGCTGTCTGAAAACTCTGTCGATGCGAAGGATGTGATCAAGGACGTCGTTGAAGAGAATGAGAGGCACATCAAGTTCTTCCTCGCAGAACTGGCGAAGACGAATGCGCAGGTAGTCTCGGAGTTGTTCGCGATCGACAGGCTCATAGTGTTTGGACATCCAGGTAGAGTAGAGAATTGGGCGTTGCAGAGCAGCGACCTCATCGACATTGGGGAAGTGCTCGAGTGCAATCCTGTCGACTGCTTCTTCGGTCCACTGTCTTTCATCTTCGGCGATCAGTCTATCAGAGAAGAGTCGCAAGGCTTCGTGAGCCCAAATCCTGACTAGACCTTCCAAACTGAGAACTTCGAGAGGCTTGATCGCTTCGTACACAGCACGTACCCAGCGAGTCAACTCACGAGGCGAGTAAACGTAGTGGGGTTGAATGTCTGCAGTGAAACGTTTTTGCGATTCAGAGTACAGCTGGATCATGGCCTTTGTCAGGGCATCCGAGTATCCACGGAGCGAAGGGATGATCTTGAGCACAGCACTGTTGAATGTGCCGTAGATCTGAGTGAGAGATAGTTCACCAGGGTAATCGACCATGATGAGTGGGGCGTGTCTCAAGAATCTAAGACCAAGAGGCGTACGACCAGCATCAGTGGGAGGGTTGCAAGCACCGACGAATTGGATGCGTTCGAGGCTGACCCATGTCTTTGTAGCAGTGCGCCAGAAACCACCGTGCTCGACCATTTGGCGGAGGAACGAGATGACTCTTTGAGTACCATATTTATCAGGAGCGGGCAAGTTGATCTCGTCGCAGAACAATACAAGCCAACGACCAATCTGTGTAGGTGCAAGAGTAGTACCGTTCAATGTCTTTCTGTACTCGCAGTATTGTTCGAGTGTCTTGACGAGAAGCTCAGGGCTGGTAGCGCTGGAGAAGTTGAGGCCGACGACTTCAAGAGTGGGTAACTTCCTCAAAGCGCTGAAGAGAGTCATAGTCTTACCGGATCCGGGAGGACCGCAGAGTAGGAGAGGCTTGTGCTCTGCAAGCCATGAGTAGAGCACATCTTCATGGCGCACAGTATCAACGGTTGGAATGACAACATCGGTCTGAGTGATGGAATGGGTGTTGACTTCGATGGAAGGAACTTGGTTCGACCAAGGGACCCACTGCGATTCGGGAAGAACGACATCGTAATCGATCATCGATCCCTGATCTACCAATGGTGGTAGGTCAATAGAGGCAAGGCTGGCAACATAATCGCCAAATGTCTTGCGATCGGTCAGAGGGCAATCTCCCACGAAAGACCAGATTAGACCAAGGACAAGCTTTTTGGACATGAAAGACTCGATTTGTTCGAGCTCCAGGGGGAAGTCGGGATGCTGTACGTTATACTCAATAATCGATCTGCAGGCCTTGCGTAGAAGAGAGAACAACGTGGTAAGAGCTCTGATCTCCGTAAATTCCATGATGTGATTGTAACCCTTGGCTTCGCTGAGAGCTTGGGCACAGAAATTGTTTGATGCAAGACGTTCTTGGAGCAAATCAGCGACTTGGTTTTGCACAGCTTCCACCGCAGCAGCAGCCTGAGAAGTAAGGATAGAGTCCTCGTCAAGGTCGTCGAAGCTGGCGCTGCGTAGTTCGGCAAGGTGGTTTGAGATCATGAGCTCAGTGGTCACAGTATCGTCACTGAACCAGACCATACCACAACGACTGACAGTAGCAAGAGTGGCATATTTGAGTGTCTCAACTTCGAACATGATGCGAACGTTTGCAGGAAGATTGAGACGCTCGCCATTGGGCAAGGTGAGCAGCTTGTTATCATCAAGAACACTGTTCAGGTTCTCAACCCACTCAGGATCGACATCACCATCGAAGATAATCCAGTGACGCTTGCTATCTTCACCTCTCAGATTGTCGACAATCTTTCTGAGGATGCTAGTGAAAAGACCATCGGTCCACTCGCGCGTAGTGGCATCAAGACTGCCATAAAGGCTTTCCTTCGACATGACCTTAGGATCAATGATGTGACAAACACCTTCGGTACCATCAACACGTTGCAAAGCAGCAAGCAGAGTCTTCCAGGCGGTAGATTTACCAGTGCCTGAGCTACCGACAGTCATGACACCGTGATGGATGTTTTGGATCTGGTAAAGCTGGAGAACCTTGGTCATCCATGAATCGGTTGCAATCAGCTTGTTCTCAGCAGCGATGTCTCTGATTGCCTGCTTGAGGTCAGCCAGTTCAGCTGGTACATATTGCACGCCAGGGAAGACTTCATCCTCAACTTGGCGCATTATGTCGACATCGGGTCGCACAAGCTTAGGTGCAATGGTTTCACGGAGACTCTGTACAATAATTTGAGGCTCCACGATTTCCTCGGAAAGTGTCTCTCCAGCATGGTCCACAAGACGTGATCTCTTGAGACCGCCAGAGCTAACGAGGACACTTTTCAATGCACGAAGACCGAAGTCATAGTGGGGTTGATTCGAGAGACCAGCACCGCAGCGGTCGAAGAAGGGAACGACTTGTCTTGATAAAGGCTTGGCCTGTGAGAAACCTTGAGAGTAGAGCATGACTTCGGCAATCAACTCCTTGTCTGGCTTGGACATGGCAACACTGCGGAACAACTTCTTCAAATTATCAGGCAGGTTCGAACGACCTGCGTAGCCAGGGTTCATGGTAATGAACAGACCAGTGTTTTGATGTACGATAAGTTGGCGTCCGATAAGCTCAATTTGTGCCTTCTGTTCGCCGGTGCTCTTGCGCAGACCAAGCTGGATGTTCTGAATTTGTTGCGAGACAGCAGACAAAATACGCTCTTCCAGTCTGTTGAACTCGTCGAAACATCCCCAAGCACCGACTTGCGAGATACCAAGGAAAATTCTGCCCATGGCTTGGTAGTCGAATGTGTCATCACAGTTGAAGACCAGAGTGAAGCGACCGAGCTGAACACCTAGAGCCTTGACTGATTCGGTCTTACCAGTACCTGCAGGTCCGTATGGCGAACCACCAAGTCGTTGGCAAAGAGCTTGTGTGAGGGTAAGGAAACAGCGATCTGTTAGTGGCGTACGAACGAGGCGGTCAGGTACACCAAGGTATTCGAAGCCATACGCAAGAACGGCATTTGCCATCTTGATCTGGACGCGGTCGAGCAGTTCGGCTTCAGGCTGATATTCGTAGCGCATCGAAAGGAGCCAAAGGTGGTGAGTTGGAGAGTCAGCACCAGCTTTGACAAGCTTCTCCACCGTATCTCTCTGGTGCACGAATTCTGTGATGAGGTGCTCACACTTCTTCCTGTAGAGAGCATCCAAGTCGCCCAGGACTGATGCGGCGAGGAGACGCAAGACCTGCACCAGTCGATCAAACAGTTGTGGCAATGAAGCACCACCCTCGCTGAGCGCTGTGCTAACCCACTTTGTCCAGCATGCCTGAGTAGCAAGTACAACAATCTGACCAGGGTACTCGTTAATGAAAGACTCTAAAGCGGAGCCATCGATGTTGGCTTGACCAGCAAGCTCGTCAAAGGCAGCAAATGCATCGGTAAAAGACTCTGCAAGGGTTTCCTTCATGTTTGTCTCAAGTGCACCTAGCCATTCATTGACCCTAGGTGTCTTGGAGAGGGAGACGATCTTTTTGAGCATGACCTGTTCTCCTTCTCGGGATGTGATACCAGTGATATTGGCCTCTTCATCAGTTACAACACCAGAAATACCAGCAAACATCTTTTTGAGATGTTTAGCAATACGCAAAGTATCATTGCTGTTGCCGATAATCTCGAGTAAGTCCTCGTCGCCGACGAAGTAAAAGCGGGGGAACGAGACTCTCTCGCGTTCGAGATATTCTCCAAGAGCCTTTTGGATTCTGTTCAATTGATCGGCGAGACGCTCAAGAGACTTCTGAACACCAGGAATATTGAGTACGTCGAGCACCAAAGGTGACTTGTAGACCTTCTTCAATACGGCCAAGAACTCGGTGTTGATGTTGTTGAAGCGGTTGGACTCCATCGGAAGAAGAGTCTTGATGTCAACATTGCCAGTGAAGACACCTTCAAGGTACACCCACTGACGCTGCACGTCAATCCATACATCGAACAGAATATGAACGCGGTTGAGACGCTCCTCCCAGGTGGATGCGTCTTCCTCAAAGACCTTGTAGTATGGCGAGTGGCGCATTGCCTGCAGAGAATTAAGGTGTTCGCTGCATTTGGCAAAGAGATCATCCCAGCCACGAATAAGTCTGCAGCGATTCTGGTAGTTCACCAACTCTAGTGTGTAGCTTTGCCATGTGTCCTTGACTTGACGCAAGAATTCTTCAAGCGCCATCTCCCCCTGAGCTTGGGTAATGACGTCTCTGATGATAACCTCACTAGGTCCAAGTTGCAAGTCCCAAATATCGCCCAATGTCATTGAAATAGACGAATATCGTTGGGATGGCTTGAGAGCCTTGAATATCTTGATCCAATGTCTTTCCTTGACAGCATCTGATCTCAGGTCTGAAAGGATGGGGTTAACCTTGAGAAGCCCACGAAGGACACCAAGCACATGCTCGAATGCTGCGTATTGGCGCATTCTGCTAGGCATCTCTTTGGTCATCTGAATGAGCTTCTCTAGAGATTGACGAAGCTTTCTGGGCTGGATGCTAGACCATAATTGCTCACGTAGCTCGTTCAGTCCATCCCAGACCATCTTCAAGTTTGCCCATACAGACTTGAAGTCTTGAACTTCCTCTAGGAGTGACACAAGACCGTAGTCGGCACTAGGCGGTAGATTGAGCGCTTCCTTGGCTCTGGCGACCATTTCTGATTGCTCATTCAACTGTGCGAACCCAGTTTCGAATTCTGCTAGAGTCGATACTGCTTCCTCAGGTGGTATAGTACCAGACACGGGCTTGCTGTCATTCCAGGAGGCAGTCATCTCGGTAATGCGTCCAGCCACAACTTTGTCTTCTGCGACAATCTTGGCTTTGAGAGCATCTGTCTGATCCTCAATGACTTTGCTCTTGCGGTCGAGAACCTGGTTGAGGGCTGTCCATTCACCATCGATCTGCTCGACATATAGCCAATCAGTAGGGAATTGGTATCTTTGTCTGATAAGTGTCTTTTGTCCGTCGCGGAAAGTGCTGATCTCAGGCTCCCACGCCTTCACCTTGCGCTTGCATTGTTGAACGGTAGTGATGAATGTTACAGCCTGGGCAGTAGAGCTAGCTTCCAATGATTGTCCTTCCAACTCCTGTCTGGCCTTCTGAAGTGCAGCAAACACCTCAGACATGCGGTTGCCAAGCCTTTGAGCGAACTGCGTACGCAACTCGTGTTGCCACTGATCATACTTGGCGTTGACTTTAAGTTGTACCTGCTCGTATTCGATCGTGAGATGGTCGAAGGAGCGAATTGTCTCAGTCGTATCGAAGGTCTCACGCTTCTTACGAATTTCGAGCAGAAGCTGCAACCACATTGCAAGATCTTCCCCTAGGTACTCGTACACCTGCTCAGACTGTAAGTCCCACAAAGACTGGAACTGGAGCCATTGGTCTACGTAACCGCCGATCACAGAGATCTTGTCTTCCACTGCATTGTATGCGTTTGACAGAGGTTCAACACACAGCAATGGCAGGTCCGAGAAAGTGGCAGCGACAGTGTTTTGATTGAAGCCAAGAGCAATTTCAAATCTTCCGGCTTGAATCTTGGGCAAACCGCAGACGATACTGAGCCAGTCGTGAAGGTGCTGAAGCCAGGTAGCTCTTGCGCTCTCGAGCGGTGGATCAAGATAAATTGATTGGTTGCGCATGGCCATCTCGTGCATGCAGGGCTCGAAGTGAGGTACATCACGGTCTTGCTCGACATCCTCACTATCGTCATCATCGTCTTTCAGTGCGGCAAAAATGGCAATCCATTGCCTTAAAGCGTGCTGCAAGCGAGATAGCAACACAATTTGGATCTTCTGGTTAGTCTCAGCGACCCAAAGGGAGAGATTTGAGAAATTTTTCAAGTTCAGTTGATCGACGGACTTCTGAATGATATCAATCTGTTGCTTGAACGCTTCTTGGGTGTATGGGCATGTTTCGAGCTCAGTGAGCGCAGCTTGTACGGCAATGTTGATCGAAGACAACATAGATGTCTTCTCTTGTAAATCACGGATTGCCTTGGCAAAATCTCTGATGAACTTGACGTGCTTACTTTCCGTTTGATCCGAGGAGCCAGTAGGCATTTGACGAACGTTGACTTCGTAAGCACCCGACAGACTGTCCCACTTCAGAGGAGTGCCTTTTGCGATTAGACCTTGCACTTCACTTCGAACGCCGTTGACAAGCATGGAGACCTCAGGCATGCTGTCAATCACATTGATGGTCTGAGCGTAAGTGTTGACACTCTCCATCAGGCTGACGGCATAAGGATAGACACGTCTTGCTTCCTTGGAAGTGTTGTTGATGGCGTGAGGAATTGTGAATTTCTGCCACTGCAGATTGCGGACTTCCTTGAAAAGGGTGATAACCTGGGCGTCAAAGCTTACACTTAACTCGAGGATGTTGCCGCTGGCTCGATTGCGACTGATAGCGAACAGACGGCCAGAAACTGAGAGTTGGCGGCGGTTGACATCTCTCAACCACTCATCGAACACAGGCTTGACGTCAAGCTTCTTCCTGAACATGTTGCTCTCGGTTTGAAGCTTCTGGCCTTCGACGTGAAGAGCCCAGTCCTTGCCTAGAACGTCCTCAACTTTGCTCATATATGCGTTTAGTTGTCTCTCTATTTGCCTGGTGCGAATGATGGCACCAGAGACGGGTGGCAAATCACGGAGCTGAGCCATAGCATGTGTCTCAGTATGACCGTACGGATGCATGAAACGCTCTTGCAGTGCGGCAATGTCGTTTTTCACATTTCCAATCAGCTGCGTTTGGTACTCAGAAATGGCAGATCGAATCTTTGGCCGGACAAAGAGAGCATTGAACTTTGAGAAGACACGGAACATCTCGTTTGAGTTCTTGGCAAGTGCTAGACGGTCTCTCAAACGAGCAATGATCGAATTCTCAACGCGCGCTGTGCGTTCATTGTATGTGGCTTCGGCACGCACCCAAATGCGGGTACCCTCCTCAGAAACGTCAAGAACATCCACATCCTTCAGGACAGAGTACGCTTGGGAGATTTCATCGATTGCATCGACGTCACCCATCTCTTCAATAATGACTGGGCCAGAGACACCGTCGTTGTGCACGCTATCCTGATCCTCACCTAGAACGTTCGCGATGGTGTCACGGAGCTGCTCGTGGTTGACACGGAAAGTGTTGATGTATTTTAAGCGATCCTTGGTCTGCTTGTGACGTGGATCGATCTTGATGGGGATGAATTTTTCGCCCCTGCGTCGGATGACTTCTCTTGCAGCATTGGCGAACTCCTTGAAGTTCTCCTCCCAAATGTCCCAAATCTTATCTGTCGCTGCCATCAGATCTTGAAACTCCTGGAAGTCGAGATGCATAAGACTACGTCCGTGGAGCAGTTCATGGAGCCTAGTATCCAGGTCGCCAGAAATGGCTTCGACCAAGGGTAAAGCACGACGGATGGGGTATGCACACACTCGCAGCTTCTTGTTGATATGCTGAAAGACCTGGTCAAGTGCTTCCTGGATCTTCACCAGAGTAGCAGCGGCGAGCAGTTCTTCCAGGGGAAGCTCTCGCATGAGCTGATTGTACTTGATCACCTTGTCGGCAGCCTCCTTGAAACCAGTATCCGCATGGAAGCTGACAGCAGTCGCATGACGTTTGGCCTGGCTGAGCACGTCAAGAGACAGACGTACGGGGTCACTATTCTGCTGACGTTCGATGCTGTCCAAAGCAGATTCCATAGATAACCAGAAATTCTTCTCCTGCATGGCTGTGCCGGTGCTGGGATCGCGGGAGCGCTGAGTACTCTCCTGGATAGCCTTGATCCAGCCATTGACAGCTGCTTGTAGGTTGTTCAGAAAGTGAGCGTCAGTGAGCAAAGACTGTGGCAGGTGTGCTGAGGTGGGCTTCTCGCTGCGAGCGGCAGCTTCGTCGACGGCAGCTTGAATTACGGGGTGTATAGGTAGATGCAGATCGGGCACATCGATGTTCTGTTGTAGGTTTCGCAGACTGAGTTCGAGCTCAGCAATCCTCCTCTTTGCTCCGGGGATACCAGTACGAGACTCGGCATCTGTGTGTTTGGTGTATGCATGATTTGATTCTTGGCTCTTTGTGCAGGCGTCGAAGTAGGGAGCTAAGGCAAAATGTACGAGGGAGTGGAGAGCTTCAAATGGTGATGTTGAAGAGCCAGCATTAGGATTGGTGGACAAGGAGGCGCCTGCGCCAGGCAGGTTGATCACAGACAGTTGGCTGCTGATGGGGACGGTTGGTAGAATGGGCACGGGCCGCTTGAGGATGGCAACGCACGAAGCGGTTGATGGCGTGTAGGTAAGCTTTGAATCAAGAAGATAAGTGGACTGCGTTGACACAACTAGATGCAGTCAGTCAGCAACGAGCAGGCTTTCAGCGTGCGAGGCAGTTACTCACGAGCGTCGCCGTCTCCCTGGATGCCATCTGCAGTATCCAGGGCTTCTTGCTGGACGTATATGGCAACCTGGGCCTCGGAAGCGAACCTTTGGCATCGTGCGAGTGTTTCTGGCAAGTTGTCCGGACTTAGGAAACTGTTGTTGGCTTGTAGCTCCTCTCTCGATGCGCCGAGGGTGACATGGAGAACGGACTCCAGGTACGAGATGATCAACTGTGGATCTATCGTTGAGGTGGGCAGTGGAGCTGGTGATACAGATCGTCCAATGGCCGCACCGTTCGTGGCCGGGACCAGAGGGTCCTCCATCTTAGTTGTGTGCTGTTGACAGGAAATCCGACATGAGAGACCAGCCGTTTGTGGGATAGTGCTGTGCGCGGAAAGTGCGATGGATTGTTGCCGTAGATTTAGAAGTTCAGGAAAGAGCGCAAGCTGGCTAGGGTCCGTCGCTTCCTGTTTGCGACTGCTTTATCGAGGTGTGGACGTGAATGGATTGGTAGACTGCCTATGGAATTGTAGCTCGCTGGTGTTTGACGCGCCCTGAATCTCCTCCGCCACGGCATTGAGCCACACCGCCACACTTCACTCTCCGCGCGTGTTTCATGTTTTGAAGCATCCAACGCTCTCACCGCACCTTCTTCTTTTCTCAGGAACAGACAGAATTACCGTGGTACAGCTGAAAATCTACATAACCCACACGCTGCTGTCATTAAAACATTATCTATCGCGTCCTTGTCTCCTTTTGTACGTTTACCGTTATGCACTTTCTGCTCCTTGACACAATCAAAGTACACTGTGCTTACCAACTCCGGTGATCTCGAAGAGCAGTGGATTGCCTTCTACGGCAAGCCAAGCAATGCCTGTAAACGTGTTAGTCGAGCTCGCTTTTGCTGAGACAATACTTCGTACCTGCATAGATGACCAGCTTGGTGACAACTTCAACATCGTACCGTACTCGCGGCTTTGCCAAGGCGAGGAACATCTGGTGGTCTTGCTCTGCATCCTCCTGGTCTTCCTTATCCTCTCTTCCCATGTCACTTCCATGGCCACTGTCGCTTGCTGGCGGTGTCAAAGGCAAGGCATTGAATGGATTGGGCCTAAGAAGATCGCCTTTCTGACCAGGCGTTGCTAGTGGCGTAGCTACTCCGAATGAATCCATTTCATTCTCATGACGCTTCAGCTTTGTGGAATCTGGCTCCTCTGTTTTCGAATTGTAGAAGGATCCGCCCGGTGGCTTGATCAGCTGAGGTCGAGACTCATTGCCATCTGCAGATGAACGACTTTCTCTACGTTTTCGTTCCCGATTGGCGATGAACTCACGGGCATCTGCCTCCGATTGTGGTCCGACCGAGATACCACGTTTGCGAGGGTGGCGGAGATTAGAGAGCATTCCTGGGATATCCGAAGCGGACGGGATGACGTTGTCGTCCTGTCGAAGAGGTGGGACTCGTTTGTACTCGCTGATACGTGTCAGACTTGGCTACTTTTGAGCGTGAAGCAGTTCTTACCTTGCCCGTGTGAAGAATCGCCGAGGCAGAGTTGCGCCACCAGTCTCGAGGAAGCGGAAGAGTGGGGGAAGATATCTGAGAAGAAGTGGCTTCATCATAGCTCTCCAGAGAAAGACAATCACAACGCCGCCAACGACACGCGCCAAAGTTTTGAACCACCCAAGCTTCTCCAGGCTGAAGAACACAGTGGCCGGAGCCTCGCCGACCACTGCAACGCTGGTTCCTGCAAAATGCCAGTGTCCCAACTGGCATCCTAGCACTACAGCAGCAAAGGCCACACTATCATCATAACAAGGGCAGTTATCCGCAGGCTCTGGATGGAAACGTACTGCAAGAAGGACAATCACGAAGACTATTGCCGGATGAGTCCACGATCCAGCGGCTATCCAGTCATCGAACGGCGTGCCATAGGCCAGTTGGAGTACAGCAATCAATGCACCAAGAGTGCTACCTACGATTACGTCAAAGAAGCCATGCATGCCACAGTACATGCGACCAAGCACGATGGAAATGGCATAAAAGTATCCAAGACACAAGCCAAGGGTCCTTTGAGGTGAAGCAACCTCATAAGCCGAGGTATGCAGCTGGTATAGAAAGTAGAAGGCTACAGAAACAGCGTTTGTCGAGTGCGTTGACGGGAAGCCATATTCGAGGGCAGCAGAACCAGACATGGTTATTCTTTGCAGAGGAGGAGATAGAGGTCTTGGCAAGCATACTAAATCCTTGATCCAACCGCTCAGGAAGACACCCAAGGCAAGCATGTGCACCAAGCTAGGGAAAAGTCAGTTTGTTGTAGCATTAACAAAAGTCGCGATCATCATACGCTCTACCGACGCCAGTATAACCGCACCAAAAGCAGACTGGTAGGGCTGCCATAAAGAAGGTGTGGGTACCGAGATTCGCCGTCATGGCAAAGTAAGAATCAAGGAAGGGAGTGCGGCAGGTTTGTTGGACCTTGGCCAGGTATGGCGTTTCCCATCGGACGATAGGCAGGAGGGACTGTCTGAGACGATACCGCCATTTTGGAAGTTTACGAGAATCTTTGGAAGATTAGCAAGTAGGAGGGGGTTGTAGAAAGTGGTTTGGGTGATGACGCACAATGGTCAAGGCCTCGCAAGCCAGCATCTGGCAAGTTTTTGGACAAGGCACGAGCTTGTTGAAGCGGATGGTCAGGCGGGGTAGAGACGGCGGCATTCGACATGATGTTGATGTTGTCGAGGCGGTGACGAATGACCAGTGTCGGAGGATTTTGTCGGAGCGAGGCTAGCTGGCGCAGCTAGCAAGCACAGCGCGCGGCAAGAACAAGATGGGCTAGGACCTCTGGCGCGGAAAATGACGAGAGGTGAGAAAACAGGACACGCTTATGGACGGCCCTCTACGAGAGTATTATTAAAGGAGCAAGTTTGAGTGTGGGGGACTGGACTCCATGCGCTGGACAGTGGACCCAGACTCCAGAGGGCTTTGGTCTATCTCGCAATCGACAATGTCAAGCGTCGACGGGCGAAGCAGTTGCAAGACCCGATATAGGAACAAGGACGATATAGCAGGGACAATCTACGATAGCGATCGGTTAGTGCTGAGTTTGGCGGCCATGATGCTTGCTGGATGGTGGTGGGGGGCTTGTGCGGCAGGGCTTGGCAGCAGCGAGTTGGGGCGGCGGTGCCTAGCCAACGGCCGGCGTCCGTGTGTAAACAGCGTGCAGCGCCTGTCCAGACAAAAGTCGACCGTGATTATCAGAGGCCGCCGCCCTGGCCTGCCTCTCTCGACCTCGTGTTAAACGCTCAAGACTCTCGTTCCACTTCCCCTCGCGCTCCAGTCCATCCACAATCCACAATCCATATCCATCCAGATCCAGCCAGATTTATACACAACCGCCAGCACATTCCTCGCATAACTGGTCCACCACAACCCAACCTCCCCAATCTCCAATCACCGCCCACACACCATGTCGGCTACACACCGACACAACTCAAGGCTGCAAAACGCCTCAGTCACATCTCTCCGTCGTGGTCCCCAAAGAAGGGACAGCGGCCGTCGCAGCGATGGCTCAGTCACATCTTCAGGCCGCGAGTCGATCGGCACCGGTCTGACAGAGCCGCCTGCCTACTCCAAGAAGTTTGTCGTCGTCGGTGACGGCGGCTGCGGCAAGACATGTTTGTTGATCAGCTACAGTCAAGGTGTCTTCCCTGAGGTGTGTTTCCCTGCCACGACCCTCCTCGAATCGCAATTGACATGGCCTTCAGAAATACGTCCCCACCGTCTTCGAAAACTACATCACTCACTGCGAACACAAGCCCTCGGGCAAGATTGTCGAACTCGCCCTCTGGGACACGGCTGGACAAGAAGAGTACGATAGACTGCGCCCTCTCTCATACCCCGAGACCGATTTGCTCTTCGTTTGCTTTGCCATCGATTGCCCAAACTCGCTCGAGAATGTTATGGACAAGGTACCTGACCGCCCTCTCTGCCACCCAAGGCCTTCGACTAACACAGACCCAGTGGTACCCCGAAGTCCTGCATTTCTGCCCAACCACTCCCATTATCCTCCTTGGCCTCAAGTCTGACTTGCGTAACAAACGCACCTGCATCGACCTCCTCAAAACCCAAGGACTTACTCCCGTCACGACCCATCAAGGCCAGGCTGTCGCCAAGAAGATGGGTGCCCTTTACATGGAATGCAGTAGTAAAGAAATGACCGGTGTGCACGAGATCTTCGAAGCCGCGATCAACACTGTCGTCGCTGAGGCTGAGGGTCTGAATCCCACTCCTCCTGCCAGCCGTGGTAGTTTCACTGCTGGAAACTCATCCTCGCAACAACCTCAACAAAAACGCCCCCAGACCTCCAGCAGACCTTCGGACAATCCCACCCCAATGATTGCTCCCAGCAAGAAGAAGAAGAGAAAGGCTTGTCTGATCTTGTGATCGTCATGTCTTTTGCCTTCAAGATACCCACCTCTTTCCAGCAACCTTGTTGAATGTGCTGGACGTGCTTCCGCAGTACTGTCCCACTTTGACCTTTTTCTTTCGCCTTCCACCAGGTCCCTCTACGCAACCAATCTCTGTGTCCTTTCTGTTCTTTCTCGCGTTGGGCTATGAGAACTTTTGTGCATAAATACTCGGCGTTTTAATGGTGGATTCCCCTTTTGTTTCGTTTTTCTTTATCAATCGACTACCCATTTTCCTTTACCTTGTCACCACGCACACCCACCCTTTTTGCACTGTCGAAATGTTTAGTTGAATCCCCCTGGACATGGTGACTGGATTGAGAGCAAAAGAGAACAAGGCTCTGGCAGCTTTTCCTACTTTTGCAATGAACCACGATTACGGCTGCGATGAAAACAAGAGTCAAGAACCCACACCAATCACATTGCGCTTTTGTATTTCTTTTACTTTTTCTTTGTTTAGCTCGAGTATCGAATTTTAACTCTGCATGTTTTATCATCTTCTGTCCATCTACCTGTTTACAATCATGCCTATTGCACTGTCCACATTCTACGAGACTACCGCCTCCCACGGACATATATCAGAGACTTGCTCTAGGTCGCGAAAAAGTTAGCCCCTATTGTCAATGCCTTTGTGACAGTGAGACACGCGTAAGGACCATTCTGAGTTCGAATTTATAAAACTCGTGCATGACTTGTGCCCAGACTGGACAAAGTTGTGCTTTCACAGCACATCTCATGGTCAGGGAAAAACATCACAATCGCGCAAAAACCAATTTTCAGAATAACTCTCCCAAATTGAACCCAATAAACTCCACACCGGGGCCAAATTACTCGCGGAC